>PVJX010004005.1:0-92183 GCA_004027295.1 Dolichotis patagonum
GACTTGAGACCATTCTCTTAAGTGAAATAAACCAAACTCACAAGGGTAAATACCATATAGTCTCCCTAGTATGAGATTTGATAAGAGTATATAAGACTTTATGGTAAGCATGAGTCCCCATCTCATAGCTTTGAAGTCTTTCAAAGTTTTCAATCATCAGTTGGAATGGTTTTATCCTGTTTTGTTTGACTATATCATGTGTGAAGATATGAACAGCTGTTTTGAAGAAAACAAAACATTATGACAGCTATTGCCGATTTAATATCATCCTTAGCAGTCCTACCATGCTTTTTTTGTTCTACTACCATTGGTTCTATTTATCACATTGTGTCTTATTGGAATTTGAATATGTGTGATAGTTCAAGCAAAATTTTTTTTATCGAAAATGAGATATTATAGTACCCATTGATCATTTTCTGTTATTCAGTTCAGAAAGCCCTGTAATTCTTTCACTCTATGCATGGCTTTATACTGTGTTATGTTTGATATTATTGTATTTGAAACTATGCTCAACTATAGCAGAGTAAGAGATATGGTGTTAGATACTGTTGATGTCCAGTTGACTTAATGTAAAGTACTGTGTAGCCTATGTTGTCCTGTTCTGATCTGCTCTGTACTGTCCCCTTTTGTTTTATTCTCTTTCAAATAAAAAAAATAATAAAATAGAAAAATGTATACAATGATCTGGAAGTGGTGGCTCATTCCTGTAATCTCAGGACTCTGAGAAGCTGAGGAGAATCCCAGATTTTAACTCAGCATGGGCAGTTTAGCAAATTATTGAGACTCATAATAAAAAGGAAAGAAACAAAACTGGGGATGTAGCTCAATGTGAAGGTCCTGGGTTCATATCCACTACCAAAATAATTCACTAATTAATTTAATAGAATTAAAAAATAAACCATGGAAGTGCATCAATAATAGAAGGAAAGAAAAAGGGCTGATTTTTCCTCAGTTCTTAACTCCTTTACAAAAAAACTGATGATGATTTTAATGTATGTGTTATGGTTTGTGTCTAGATGTCCCCGCAAAAATTCCTGTGATCATTCGGGGAAGGTGTTTCAGAAGCAGCTGAATCTATAGTTTGTGATTGACTCATGGTCTATGGTGGGATTAAGGGGGTGAGTGCTACAGAGGTTAACTCTCCCTTCCGTTTTATTGCTTTTGGTATCTTCTTGTGCCAAGAGCAGTTGCCCCTCTGCCATGTGCCATTCTGCCTTGGAGCCATTCAATTATGGACTGAAATCTTTAAAACCTATACAAATTGTGAGCTACATAAAGCCTTCTTTCTTTAACCTTGGGTGTTGGGTATTTTGTCTCAGCAATGAAAAAAGTAACCAAGACAGTATACAAATCATAACTCAATAAACTTGCACAATTGATGCAACAATGATAAAGACATATTGTAGTATTCATAAAATAGATTGGAGCAAGACACTTAGCACAGAAGCACAACTATTGGAGAAAAATTAATGGAAATATTTTTAACGTGAAGTGGTAAAATCTAACCATGATAGTTTCAGAAGACATTATAATCAGTAGAGCAACTACTTAATGAAATAGATTAATGTGTCAATAAATGTTTCTAGAGTCAGATGTAAAAGAGTGCAAACATCTGTCTGCATGCTGCAGACCCGAAGGATCCAGCCAAAGTCTTGGAGCCCAAGACAATGTTCCATGCAAGTCCTTATCAAGTCCATTCTTCACCACATAGGCCCAAGAGCCAGTGGTGGAAGCGAAAAGTGTGTGCCAGCAGGCAAAGACCTGTGCTGGATCTCTCCCCCTTCCAGCACAGATGGGGAAGGAGGACTGCAGATAGAAAATGGGAGGCTGGGAAAGGGAAGTAGGAAGTTTCAGATGTGATCTGTATATGTACCAAATCGCCCTGCTTGTATTTCCTTGATTTCACAAATATATACTAACAACAAAAAAAAAACAAAAAATTTTACCAGATACCACTTAGTTTAGTTTAATACATCCTTTAATAGCCTGAGATGTCATCTGAAAGCAAGAAAAGGGTAGAACACAATTCACCACTGCCTTTGCGGTCACTTGCTCACAGATGTTGGGTCCAGCATTCTCTGCTTGCACATAGCTTGCCTTGATCTCTACCAGGGGCTACTGTTTTCCCAAGGTTAGCATGTTCAGGACCATCACCAGCTCACAGTCCTCGAAAGATACTCAATGAGCTGTTGCTCACTGTGGTCAGGACATGGGCTTATTTGCGGACTGGGATACTCAGGTGGCAAAAATCTCTTCTATTCTGTTGGCTGACAGTTGTTACACTCAGTCATCTAAACATTAAACCATGGGTTCTACAATTTGTTGATAACTTTAGACTACAGTAGTCATCTCTTTTAGGTCGAGATAGACATGTACATGTCTCAGTAGATGAGCTTACATTTTCAGAATTGTGCAGGCTTTGGAGGCAAAACATGATTTTAAACTCCAGCGAAAGACATGTTTTTGAGTAAATGGAGAAAATATGTTTACAATCATCATCTTTGAGCAGAGAATTTGAGCAGTTTCAAAGATAGGAAAGATATTTACATTCATACTTTGTGAGGCCTCTTTTCATGAATTTAACTTTATATCACAGAGCTATATCTAAAGGACCAGTAGAAGGGATAAAGCAAACTAATTATTACAAAAGAAGTTAGTAGTGTGGGACAACGGGAAAAGAAAACAAACAGCAAAATGGCAAAGAAAATCAACTGCATGATTAATTATATTAAATGTAAAAAGAATAAACACTTGAATTAAAAGGCAGAAAATGACAAATTGAATAAAAAATTAAATGTAAGTATATGTTTGTGAAAGAACTACCTTGCATATAAAGTAAATTGAGAAAATCTGAGAAAAGTTAATACATCAAAAAAGTATGCAATGGAAACTCACATGAAAATTAGTATCTCTACCACATAAATTACACTTTGAGATTAGAAAGCACAAGGAAAAAAATCTAGGAAAGAACCGAGAAACTATTCTTCCAAAAAACAAAGCAAAAAATATGCAAGTCTATGCAAGCCATGAATAAATATCATGCCTAGTGTGATGGCATAGGTCTTTAAGCCCAAAACTTGATAGGCTGAGGCAGGAAGATCATAAATTTGCATTCTACCTGGGCAATTTATCAAGACTGCATAAAATTTTAAAAAATATGAAAAAGACTCAGGATGTAGCTCAGTGCAAAGGCATTGTGCTCAATTCCTAGCACTGTATGATAGATAGATAGATAGATAGATAGATAGATAAATTAAGAATATAGAAATATCAGAGGTCAGGAGACTAAAAAGAAGAATGAATCAGAAATTTTTATTGAGGACTTTTAAATTCTTCACTCAATTTGAGGATAGTGTAACCAAAAATATCACATATTTACAAAATGTACTGGAAAAATATATGAATTATTCTTAAATTTCATCTATTCTGTAATTTAATGGGCTTATGTTAAACAAGAATGGCTAAAAAGAGACAAATTGTAATAAAGCACACTGATACATATTTTAATAAACTAGACATTTTAATTGGAACCATTATAGATATATGAGCAAAGTGCTGCAGATCAAGTCTTTCTCATGAAATAAGCTGGAGATTTTATTGAGGAGGCACTTTTTGAGAGGAGAACTGGGAGATGAGTCGACATTATTTTAGGTGATAACCTTGCACTCTCATTCAACTAATGTACCTACCAAAGCCTTCGATTTTATGCCAGTGTCAAACTCCCACCCAGAAAGGAATAGTTATTCATATTACAGCTACATTTACTTTAAACAACTGAAGTGAAAGGCAAGAGTTTAAAATAACAGTCAAATAACTACATAGCTAATTACACTAAAATAAAACAAGGAAAATGATAACTGACAGTCTCAAAATACTATACAGTTCAGGAAAACATCCACTATAAACATTTTTAAGGCAAGGGCAGTTGAAAGAGAACTGTTTATTCAAGTCACAGAAGCACCTACGAAGGTATGTCCTCCAAAAAGAAAATCTGTAATATCTGGAAAATGTCAAGAAGAAAGAGAATACCAAAACGGAAGCTGTAATCTGATAGTAAAGATGACATGAATGTAAGAGATAGGTCTGAAAAACTCGTAACAGAAACACTACAGTTTCATCAGCGTTTCTGGGATGATAATCCAAGACACAATAGCAGAGATTTCTGAATCAAAATAGGCTGCAGTAGGGAGATAAGCGAGATCATTACTGTTAATTGGAGATGAATCAACATGTTGGTTTGTTGTCATAGCTGTGAGAAATTCTTTCAAGCTAGAGCTAAGTGACACCAAACAGGGCAGAGAGCTTCACAAAGGAATCACAGACATGATTAACATATATTATTGTAATCGTGAAATTCAAACCTTTTCAAAACATTGAAAGTTCAAATCTGTTGTTCCCACTCATTAAAATATGGACTTTAAACAAAAATAATTTCAATATGTTGATGAATGTGGTATGCAAACTGTAAATATAAATGTTGTATATTTTATAAAACAGTGTAAAGGCTGAAAGAAGAAGAGGAAACAGAAGTGTTCTACTATAGCACTCATCCATTATATGTGAAGTGATAAAACCAATGTAAAAACACAGCAGTAACAAAATAATCATTGTGATAAGTCAAAAAAGATAAAACAGGAAGATGTAAAATACTTAAAATAAGACAATGTATTTACCTTATGAAAATGTATTAAAATGACTGAATTTTAGATATTGAAACAAATTATGCATAGTATTAAAATTAATTTCACTTCTTTTTAATATTTTTTATTATGGCTACTGGAATATTTAGGATTGCTTGTGTGATACACTATACTTCTATGGGATAGTATTCTTTTAAGAGAGGAGAGTGTATGAAGGTGGATTGCTGGGACAAAATAATCAACATCCAAAATGAAGGAAGGAAAGATTATTTAGCTTACTGTTTGTGGAGGTTTCAGCCCATAATCAACTGATTCCAAAGCAGAGTGGCATGACACAGGGGCAGCACTTCAAGGCAACAACCAACTAAAGCAGTCAGAATAAAAGAGCGGAAGAGCAAGTCTCTTTTCCTCCATTGTATTGTACACAGGCCACCCTCCCTCCAGAGCCAGTGTAGCACTCACAAAATCTCCCTGCCCTCCTGTTGCGCAGGATGAACAAATTAAGAACCCTGGCTCTCTGCTGAATCTCAGTTAAACTTCTAAACTTCTCAAGTTGACACAATATATCAACCATAACAGAATGTGTCAGCCATATATACAGGGAGGGAGTATATGAAGATGAAGGTATATATATATATATATATATATATATATATATATATATATATAGTGAAGATGTATACATAGGGAGAGTTTGTATGAAGTTGAAAGTATATATATGGAGGGTGCAAATAAAATATAGTAATGGAACAATTTACCAAAGCTAAAACTATGTAAGTTAGTCATAAAACCATTTGATACTGCACAAACTAACAACAAATTACAGAATTCCTATGCTTTTAAGGCATTAGTTATTAAATGGAAGAGGATAAATTAATAAGCAGAGTCCTTTTTTTTAGCTACAAAATGAGAATCTTAGCATTTATTTTCTCCAGCATTTAGAATACCTAATCTGAATATTAACATTGTGTGAAAAACAAATAGATTATATAGCTATTTATTAGAGGGTGCAATATATATAGAAACATTTCCCAGATCATATAATTAGTTATGCAATTTAAAACAGTGCTGTCCTGAATCTTAATTATGCCAATTCCCAGGTTAAGCCCAGTTTCTTTCAGAAATTAGCAAATCTGTACATATTTTTACACCACTGTTAATCACTGACTATCACAACCATTTAAATCAGCAATGTCTACCCACACAGCTGATTGAGTCTAACCAAGATTCTTACATTGCAATTAACCTCAATGACGTTCCTGTGCAAACTCTAATTTTCTCAATCCTGTCATCTTTTTAATGACAAGCCTGAACTTTATTTTCATGTTTCACTGAAAGCTTTTAAAGAATGTCTTCTGTTGGTAACACATGCATCCAAAGCTCCAGCTTGTCAGATGAGTGGTGCATGCTTCCATACCTATAATAAGAAAACACTGCTCAGAGAGGAGCTTCTCTGGCACAAGGTGTAAATGTGAACAGGCTTCAAGTGTGTGTTCTGAATTCAAGACCCAGCAGAATAGCAAAAATAACTGATTGTGCTGCTTTGCTATATGAATATTTATAAAGTTGGTTGACAAACTTTAAAATTAATGTTCTTTAAGTTTTCACTTGGCAATTTGCTTCAGTAGATGATGTGACACCCATTTTGATTTACTAATAGGCTACAGATTTTTGGTTAGTCATACTCATGTCTTACTCTAAAAATTTTTGGTTTTGGAAAACAATCCCCATTTCCTATGTAACCATTTAAGGACACCTGTTTTTAAACCACTTTCTCATTAGATTGCTATGCCATTCATTAGAATAGAATACAGTGCAATAAATATCAACAGTTCATTCAAGAGTTTATTACTGTGAAGATTAACATTCATGTTAAAATTCCATATTTTTCAAAAATTGATCTCACATCATCTACTATTGAAAGCATCTCTGCTCAGTGGTGTAAAGGAAAACAAAATTTTAATACATTTGAACCTTGTTCAAAGTAGAGAAGTGGGTAAAGAAGAATGAAACATTTAGAAAATCTTGGCAACAATGTAATTGGTCATGGTCTTCCCTGAATAAAAAGAAAATTTTAAATTTTAAATTTCTTTTATGATATTTTAAACATATTAGAAGAAAATATGTGAATATTTATTGCAGATAAAAATTATTAAGTTTCAAATATAAACATATAAACTGTACAAACAGATTGACAGATTTGAATTTTAAAATTTCTGTCTTGATAGATATAAAATCAAGAAGAAAGAAAATGAAAACTGGGGGGAAACTATAAAAATGTTTGACAGATATTTAAGCAACTATAGGCTGTTTACTAACACCTAAACCATAAAAATAGCCTGTATAAAAGTGGTTCAATTTAATACTTGAAAACGTAATTTAATATGACAGAAAATGTGTTAAATACAAAATTAATATTACAAAAAGATAATATGCAGTGTCATTAAAAATAACCAAACAAATCACTCCTATATTTGCCTATATACCACAAACTTTAAATATGCATTTACCCTCTGACCTAGCTGTATCATTTATATATTTACCACAGGACTTTTTTGTGCATTATAAAGGAAAAATTATGGAAACAAATTAGATGTCTAATAGAAGAGATCGGTTAAATAAATATCTGAACGTTCATGAAATGAATTTCCTCCTACTAATTGAATAACATTAATTGGCATGTAAATATTCATAATATATGAATTAGCTAGTGAATGTATATTATATATGAATATATATAGTAGTTTCATCTTAGTAGTTGTTTCATTAAAATTAATAGCTACTAAAATTTATGAAACATCTGTTAAGCATAATGAGAAAATGGTAAGATCTACACAAATTTGACATGCTAGGTAAGTGAAATAAACTTATAAAGGTAAAACTCTAAACAATTTGACTTTATAGAACCATTTTCATAAAATTGTATGTTTGTACTTCATATGTTACTATTAATTATGTATATGATTCTTTATGAAACCTTTATGCACAAATATGAACCGAAGGAAATAGATGGTATATTTCTCTTTGGATGTCTCAACTGGACTTACTTTTTAAATCGTAAAATGTAGCTGAGGCATGAGGATTACTACAGGGAATCAGTGTGGGCATCACATGAGAAATTACCACTCACTATGGTGTTGGGACAAAAGGTGAGACGAGTCCCAAGAGTCCTCCTCCTGGTATTCATCTCCTTATAGTATAAACATCTTAAGTGTTTCTTTTCACTTGAGTTTGGGATGCACTTTGTGACTCACTTCTAATGAGTGAATAATGAAACATGATAACATTCTAGGGCAAAGGTTTTTAATATAACCACTGCCCTTATTTTGGTTCTTTCTCTCACTACTGCTGTGTGTTGTCAAGTGAACTGGGGGAAGTAAGCTACCATGTTATGAGAAGTCCCATGGAGGGGCCCACACGGCCTCTTGGTGAGACCTAAAGCCCTCAGTCCAACAGCTTACATGAGACTGAAGCCTGCCAGTGTCTACCGGAGTGCACTGGAAAAGAGAGGTTTCAGCTACATTGAGTCTTGATTATGGAACCCTGGCCAACAGCTGGCCTGCAGTCTCATGAAGGACTCTGAGACAGAGACATCCAAAACAACCAATACTGGATTCCTGACTTATGGAAATTGTGAGTTAATACATTTTTATTAATAAATGTTATTAATATTGATAAATATTTATTGGTTAGAGTTGTTACCTTGGTATATTCATTAGACAGCCATAGATAAATGAAACCTACTAAAAGGTATTAGTACTACCAAAATCTTAATTTGGGGAGAAAAATGACCATCTGTTGAGGGACAGAATCAAGCCCTCACAGAGGAAGAAATCAGAGACATAAATACCTTCTTGTCATCCTCCTCCTTCTTCTAGCTGATATCCTAGAGGTTAGAGCAAGGGAAGCCAGATGAGGCAAATAAAAGACGCGTGACATAATACTATGATGTATATGTTACTATGTATTAATTTATCTATGATGTTTTTCACTGAGTGGTAAGAACATGGTTGCATCTATAATAATAAATTTTTCTTTTTTTTTTGCTTCTTTGGTAACACATATTAAACTGCTTAAATGAATAGTTGTTAAATAACATTGCTAAAATTATATACCTTTGATTATTTATACTGGTATATAACATTACTTTTTAAATTTTTCTTCTATTATCCCAGTTCTATATTTCTAAGGAATTTTCTGCAGCCTTCATTTAAGACTGTTGTGTAACTTCTAAAGATCTAATTTTGCTTTTGTGACTGTCATCAGCTTTAGGATCAGTGCTAACTTTTAAGGACATTTCATTCTTCCCTCTATTTGGCAACAAATAAAGGGTAAAAAGAGCAATTTTTAGAAAGTTTAAAATAAATTCATACTTAGCTATAAATCCTTATGTTAGCATTTTTCATTTGTCTTCTTTAGAATATTTGTTCTATTTCTTGATATCTTGTTTTAGTTTGATAATTCATACTTCTCTAAGAATTATTCATTTCAGCTATTATAAGGCACTGTTTTATGAAAGCATTGCAAAGTAGGTTAACATTGACTTCAATGTTGCTTTTTATTTCCAAGTGCTTTCTTTGGTGTAATATTTACAATTTTCTTGTGCCAATAGTGAATTGATTAACTTAGTGCTTTCCATTAGAATTTCCCAGGTCTACTTTTCCCTCACTTTGTAATCTAGTTATTTTACCTTTATTTTTAATTTCTGTGTATATTTCTTTGATGTAATAAAATTTCCAGCACTAAATATAGCTTTAGTTAGCTTTATTTTATTCTTCAAAGCAACATTTATTTTAGTCTAAATATTTCTAAACTGTTTTGATTGAAAAAAATAATAAAATTTAACACTATATGTGAATGGGGGGAAGTGTGATAGCTAGCAATCTTTAATCTTAGGTAACAATCCATTATGTCAAATGGAAACTATTTAGAATAATATAAAAAGTCATTTTATAAAATTATGATGGTTAAAAAAGGCAGGAAAACATACATATGGTAACTGTATTAGGCAATGATTACTAGAGTCAGCTGTAGAAGAATGCAAATGTCTGCCTGCACACTGGAGACCCAATGGATCCAGTCGAGGGCTTGGAGTCCACAGTAATGTCTCATGAAGTCCTTCTCAAGGATCTGTACCAGAAAGGCCCAAGGGTCAGTGCTGGAAACTAGAAAGTCTGCACCAGCAGGGTAAAGGATGTGTGCCAGAAGGCTGAGAGACATACAGTGGAAGCCAGGATGATGCCCAAGATGAAGATGAGGGTTGAAACTCTCCCAAAGGACGACAGCAGCCAAAGCTCTTTTGAAGAAAAACTGTTGCCAAAAAGCAGCTTCTTCAGGAAAATCAGCAGCATGCAATCTTCCCTTCCTGTTCTCCTTTTATGTCATTCTGTTAGTAATTCTCAGGTGGATCTTCCTCACCCAGAATCATGCTGACTCACTTCAGCTGGGAGTTTCCACTCAGGTTGACCATTCTTTCATCCATTCACCATAGTAGCCATATAATATATAATAATATATATATTATTTTTGTTATATGAGTGTGTATATATGTTTTGGGTATCTAGAGCTATGTTTCATTTTTTTTACTGCTTGCAACCATTAAAAAATAATTTTTGAGAAATATGACTATAGATAGCTTACCTCAAACTTTCAATTTAGATATTAAAAAGTTAAGGCCCAGAAAGGTTGTAACTATTGCTTAAATCTGCATGTAGCAAAGCTGACATAACAGAAAAATTGATCTCTCCATCATATGGAAAAATAAATGTAATCCCACTTGGGAGAGTGCAAGAAAAATTTTCATGGCTGAGGTCCTCAGGTTAAAAAATGAACTCATGTGCAAGACATCAGCAAAAATAGCAGGCAGCATATAGCAGAGCAGAGCACAAGAGTGCAAGAGCACAAGAGCACAAGTGAGACTGTGTCTTTATTGTATAATTCCTATACAGGTTGTTATCGCACATTTACATTCTTACATAGGACTGTAATCAGCACTTGTGTGTTTACCTGTGCTAATTCATGATTACATAACTGTATTCTAATGTGCACTAATGCTACACAAGCAGGGTCACATCCTTAGGTGTCCTTAGATACCCTGCAGTCACGAAATCTAGAGTTACGTGGTTTTGCAAAACCACTTTTTTTTTCATTTGAGCAGGGTATGGTGTCAATGGTCTCAGGCTATGATTTTTATCATTTGCAACTAGAACTCTCCCTGCATGGTGTCAAACCAAGTACCAGTCAGTGTGTCCAACCCCAGCATACATTAAAGAACCATAAAAATCCTGCAGGCATCAGAGCAAGCATCCAATAATAAGAGTCTCCTGGGCACCTGCTTCTGAACCTCCACACCCTTGCATGCATGCAGTAGGTTCTGTAAAATGGTCTGGGTTGCCTCATATGAGCATTAACTCTGAACTTGTACCTACTAACATTAATACATGTTGCACATTTTTGGGAGAACCAGTAAACAGTCAATTCCACATGTGGCCTCTGGTCTCCTGGGACTCCCCAAGACACAAGTATATCAGCCTATATAATAATAGGAGTCAAGGAGGGTGGTGTCACTTATTTCTGCTTCACTTAGGCTGCTTTGGCCTTCTGGCCCTAGCCCATTAGCTGCTATTGCTGCTGAGGGGGCAAATCCCTCCACAGAGTCAGCAACACATTCAAAGTCTGCCCATCTAACTTACCTGTGGTTAGGCTGGCAATCAACAGATCTGTCTAGATATGGAACAGATCAACCTTTAGTGGCCCCAGAGCCTGCCCTTAAAGGTATGGCTTTGTTTGCCTGGAGCTCCTGCCCCCTTATTTTTCTCCTTTGCTGGTATAGTTTTTAAATTCTTGCATATCTTGGTGCTTCAGTGTCACCTCTCCCAGCCTGGCCGAGGCATCCACAGCATCATGGATTGAATGATCTGTGAAGGGGGCTCAAAGGGCTGCCACTGACCCAAATATGCCAGCCAGCCAGCTCATCAGGACCATGTCCTCCATGCATGTCATCAGCAGTTCTCATCTGAGCTATGGTACTGTGGTATAACTGTATGTTATACAGTTATCATGTCTAGATAGACTGTCCATTTAGTGACTTGTTCCAGCAAGTCACATGGATTCTCCCAGACCAGTCAAGCTGCTTCCATCAACCAATTTATCCCAGTCTGATTGCCAGCTTCTGGGACTATCCTCTGCACATCTTCTAGAACCTATCTTATAGAGGGAGTGCTGGCTACTGCGGGCTGAACTGCATGTTACCAACCCATCATCCCAAATCTATAGTAGCCACATGAGCACTGTTTCACCCACATTTTGCTTTAATTGTTTTCCCAGACCCCACAGCGCCATAGCCATATAGGTTGGGAAATTTGTGTGCTGGGTAGAGATAGGTGACTCTCCTGGTCCACCTCCCTGGAATAGGGGTTTCTCTGCCTCCACTTTTTGATGAATAGTAGCAGGCCTAGAATGCAAAAACGGGATTTTCCTGTGGGATTTCTCAGACATGAGGATTTACACTCTAGAAGCATTTCTGGAAGAAGCAGTGCTTCCTGTGCCTCAAACGTGAGCTCTGCAGTACCCAGTCATTGCTCACAGCTCTCTTCTGTATGCTTCAGTGGTCTACTTGCTGGACGAGGCCATCTGCCACTTGATTTACATGGCAGAAGTGAGTGAAGAACAGCCAAACTATCCACCATACTGGGGAGGAATTTGCCTATAGCTTCTAAGATTTGCAAGACATCCATAGACTTCAAGTAGACTGTTCCTCAGTCTTTCATGGCCTTCTCAGTTGCCAGGAAGGTGCCTACACATAGTCATGGTTAGGCTGTGAGTCACTTACCAGTCATCCCCTGGGACTCTCCCTTGCCTTTTGGGCTCTATTTCCAAAGCCACCGTGGGATCACTCATCTCAATATCCCACTGAATTTGCCAGTTGTTGGCTCACTCAGAAGCTCAAGACATATTTTTACAGGTGAAGTCCTCAGGTTAAAAATTAATTTGGGCAAAATATCAGCAACAGCAGGCAGCATGGAGCAGAGCAGTGCACAAGTGTGCAAGATCACAAGAGCTCAAGTGAGCCTGGGTCTTTCTTGTATAATTCCTATACAAGTCGTTATCTCATTTGAACATTCATACATAGGGCTGTAACCAGCACTTGTGTGTTTACCTGTGCTAAATCATGTTGACATCACTGTATCCCACTGTGGGCCTGTGCTAGACAAGCAGGGTCACATTCTCAGGTGACCTTAGATGCCTCTGAGATTTGAAGCAGTCTGAGTGGTTTCCCACAAAAAAAAAGAATATTAACTGTTGATTATTTAATTAATTTAAATAAACAAGGGACTCTCTACTGTGATTTTTATTGTAAGTGATGAATTATATTAGTGCTCAAAACTTTTCCCTTTTTATTAACAAAAGTGTTCAATACATGATAAATACATTTATTGTGGAAAATTGGTACATATACATAGCATCTCTTGATTCTTTTTATTTCCTTTTTCCATCCTCTCCTTCCCATCTTCCCTCAAATCCTTTTCCTTTTTAAAAACTGGTTTGTTCAAAGCATGAGTTAGAACTCCTTTACGATATAACTATCCATCTTTCTTTAAAATTCAGTTTTCCTTTTCATTAAAGAAACCGTCACCTTTCATTGTAAATTATCTCATGCTTTGTATTTTCCTGCATAATGTGACTTAAAGCATTTTTCTTTCCACTTCATCTTCTGTAAAACAGTAGTCAAATCTAGAGACACTGAATGTTTGGAGGAACAATAATTTACAGGGAATATCCTATATTTTAAACCATATAAGATAATGCATACTTATAATTCTATGAAATCTGAGGTAGATTCAGCTATAGTTACTTTATATTATGAACTAATAATTCTGCATTTTTACTTAATGAATTCAGTAGTCATCAATGACCTGATTCAATATATCATTAGGATTTTCAAAATACAGGAATTTTAGTTTTTTTTTTCCTTTTGCATCTATTAGTGAAAATGTTACTGTATATATGGTAATAGATATAATATTGGTACACAAAAGAAATAGTAATACATGTGTTTTAGTTGTTGTCTGAGGTAAGCAAGTACAGCATTTTCACTTTTGCAGTGGAAGACTTTCTTTTTGGTTACTAAAAAGCATTTTGTTTTATCCTAAGTGACTACAGAGAATAATGGAATGCTTCACTTTTCTTGCTCACTTTAACTTTTTCTTTCCTTTGTCTTAGATTCTAAGCCATGTTCAATTTGTATTCTATTCATACCATCATTTTATCAGCCTATGTTTGTAGTATATGATGTTTACATTCAGATTAGTGTATAGGTGCCTGTTTGTACTTCTAAAAATTTTTTTTTCTAAGGCCTTATTCCCCTTCACCTCCCGACTTCTCTCCCTCTATCTCTTTCCTCATTTTCACTGTAATTATTATTGTTTAGTTCATATTGAAGATGCATAATGATGGCATTCACTGTGGGCAGTGGGAGCACATGCACTTCTTAGAACTTTTACATTCCCATCCCCTTTATTCTTACCATACCTTCAGTCTCCTGGGCCCCTTCCAAGAGAAAGAGGTTATCTTTTTGCAAATATTTTCAAAAGCTCTAACTCTGCTTTCTTTTATCAGTCTTTTATTTTGCTCTTTATTTGTGCTTTAGATTACTCAAGTGACAAAAACCATATGGTATTTAAGCTTGCATGTCTGATTCATTTCAATTAACATTAGGTTTTCAGAATGTGTGCATTTTTCCACAAATTCTCCTTCTCTGTAATTGAGTAGTATTCCATCATGTATAGATGCCACATTTTCTTTATCCATTCATCTGTTGACGGATGTATAGGATACTTTCAAGATTAAGCTATTATGAATTGTGTTGAGCAATCCTGGGGAACAAGAGCAAAGCCAGAGGCACCACAATACCTGAATTCAAGTTACATTACAAAACTTCAGTGAAAAACACTCGGCATGATGCTATAGGCACCAAAACAGACACATGGATCAGTGGAACAGAGTGGAGGATGCACCCCAGAAACATTCAGATATTTGATCTTTTACAAATGGACCAAAAACAAAGCAAGAAACCAACTTCAAATGGTGCTGGGAAAACTAGGTATATACATGTAGAAGACTGGAGTTAGATATGTATCTTTCACCTTGTACTAAAATAAAATGAAAATTGATAAAGATCTAAATATTAAAACAGAAACAATCTACTGGGAGGTAAAATAGGTAAAATTTTTGAAGTCACAAGTGTAGGCAAGTACTTTCTACAGAGAACTCAATTGCACAAGAAGTAACAGAAAGAATTGCCACATGGATTATATTAAATCAAAAATTTTCTGCATAACAATCAAGGTACACAATAAAGGGAGTGAAGAGACAACTTAAAGAATGGGAAAGAAAGTTCCCAGCTATTCCTCAGGCAGAAGGCTAGTACCTAGACTATATGAAGCACTCGCCTAAAATAAAATCCCCCATCAAAAAAATAGGTAGATGAAATAAATAGACACTTATCCCAAAGGAGATACAAATGATCATAACATATCATTATCAGTTTATAGAAAGGGAACGTGAGCCACTTGTTAAAGATTTTAGATCAAGTCAATCTAAGCGTTTCAGAAACCTTTTGTGGTCCTCTGTTCTCATCCACGGCTTTGAATCTTTGAAGTCCTTCGCCAGTTTTGCTGATGTTGTTTTGGTCTGCTGAGTTTTGACTCATAAATGAAATTCTATAATTTAGGAAGTAAGTGTTTGTCAGTAATGCACGGTTTCAAGGTTTGTCACATCCTGCCTTCTCCATCCTCTTGATTTGAACATGATTATACTGGGAGCTCAGTTCCTCTCATTTTGACATTCATAAGTATTTTGATACTTGAATTGAATTCTATTGGAGATACTGTTTGGGGATTTTTGATGTGTTACACTAATTATTCTAATTATGTGTGTTTATTCAAAATGTGAAAATTCTATCACTCCAGTGTCAAAACCAACTTTCCCCATTTATCAGAGAGAGTTAAGTCTGTAAAACTTTTACTTAGGTCTACTTTATTTATAAGAAAATCTGCAAAAAACATTTATAAAAGTTATCCAAAGATTGTAATGATTATTACTTACATGTGCTCTCTTTATTTGAGATACTTTCTTAATACTTATACTGAAATCCTAGCTACATTGTCAAGAATTATTTAGACAACAACATATATTCTCCTGGTTTCTAGTGTATCCACATTTCCTGGTAATTTGTTCATCCTTATACTTTCTGTATTACACTGATATTTTAAATTGCTGAGATATGTCTATGTATCTTTTTAAAAATTTCATATCTAGAGTTCTTTTCAAGTTTGTTTTACATTTATAATGTCTTGACTGTATCATTAAATTTGAATAATTGCTTGAATGAATATGACTTTCTGCATTCAACTATTTTCTTT
This sequence comes from Dolichotis patagonum, assembly GCA_004027295.1. Classification (NCBI taxonomy): domain Eukaryota; kingdom Metazoa; phylum Chordata; class Mammalia; order Rodentia; family Caviidae; genus Dolichotis; species Dolichotis patagonum. The sequence continues at coordinate 16,064 of PVJX010004005.1, forward strand.
TAATCTTGAATAGACATTCATTTTATCCTAGTAATTCTACTGTAAAAATAATTTTTCAATTCAGGTGTTATTCTCCAATAGAAATGTTGTGTTTGCTCTTTAGAGGATTGTTGAATTATTTTTATTAATATTTATAATTTTCACCAAAGTGAATCTATTTATTCTACAAACATATATTTCTTGATTTCCTATGAGTCTGTAGAGAAAATTCATTTTTGATGTTACACAAATAATTCTTAGATTATTAATCCCCACCTACAAATTTTTATTTTCTATCTACCAGAAAGTACTACATGGCATGAATATTGGTTTTCTTTTTAATTTTGAATTATAATTTTGTCATTTTAATTCTTTGCTCAGGATCAAACTATAGTTTATTTTACAAATTACTGACTCCTCACTGATTCTGTCACTATCATTATTTTTACATTTTAGTAAATATGTTTTAACTTTGAGAATTTTATTAATTCTTATTGCTTCAGTTCTACAGAAGCATCCCCCCCCCACCATACACCTGGATTCTTTCTAAAGTTACTAATTTGAATTCTTGGTTTTCTTCTTTTATGTTAGCACAATTTCCACATTGTGTTATTGAGATTTTTTTTCCTGAAATGATTTTCTTTCTTTTGTCATACATGTATGGTGATCCCCACTATATATATATATATATACAAGAACACAAACATGAATGTTGGTTGATCAGTAACTGTAGTATCTAGAGACATTACTAGATGGATAGCAGATGGATAGATAGCTAGATAGACTAATGATAGATACATGCAAATACAGATTTGTAAAGCATGATATGGATGATAAGGCTGTAACTACTCACTATGGACATCTTTCCTATCTTCAGGTCTCTCCTGAATGAGAATTTTAAATATATGGCTCTGTGAATGTATAGAGAGACTGTACCAACAATTTTTCTCTCATGATAAATAACCCAGGAAAAACTAAATTCTCTTATACTTGCTTTACTAAGCAAAATCCTTTCCTAGAGACAGAGTTTAAGCAAACTTTTCTATTGGGTAGGTCTGCTTTTCTCTCATGATTTGCTTCCCTGTATGCCTATGTGTTTGTTTCAAGCACCTCACCTTCAGTTCTTCTCCCCTTTTCTGTCTAAGGCACACTCCAAGATCTAAAGTCTAAAAGTAAACTGTCCCACAATTAATGTAGAGCAGTGTTTATTAAGCTTTTCCTGCAGCAAAGCTCTCAGCAGCTTTGCTGTCTACGTGGAGCCTAGATGTCTTGCAATTAATTATCCAGTTGCTTGCCCTGAGGCTTGCTCCTACTGCCAGCTCTTGCTGACTCTTAGGTTGGATATTTTTTTTCTTATTTTCTTTTCGGTTAACTCACTGATCGCTCGTAGCCTGGTTTTATGTGCCAGGATTGTGATTCTGGTCCTTTATGCTTTTTTTCAGTTTCACTTGAAAAATACTGGCCCTGCTATAAACCACATAAAAAATATTTTCTCTATAGATATTTTTTATTCTGTGTTCTGATACATCTGAAGTTTTGTTATGATTTTTCTTGCATTTTGATGTAATTTGAGAAAGAAAAGGCAGTAATTTTAATCTGTATGATTGCCATCTTGGTCAAGAAGTCCTAACCATCATCTTACAAGTGAAATAAATTTAATTATTCTTTTATGTTTACTGTAAGTAAAATGATTAATAATAAAAAAAGGTAAGTATATTCTATATGAATTGGATTGCTTATTTTCTTGAGTCTTTCTATTTCTTGCTATTCTCTGTTTCATATTCCTACTCCTCACAAATAAAAAATAAGTTTTTGGAAGAGTGATTAAGAAGAATGAACTTACTAATGCCCAGAAATCTCTTTGGTATTGTGTTCCAGATACTATAACATTAACTCATATTGTAAGAAAGATATTGCAAAAACTACTTGCAATCTTGCAAAAACTACTTAAGCATGGAAATGCAGTATATATACATTAGCACATAATTATCAGAAACCAAACAGTGGGGCCGGGAATTTAGCTCAGCAGCATAAGTGCCTGGTTTGCAAGCATGAGGTCGTGAGTTTGATTCCTGGTACCGCAAAAAAAAAAAAAAAAAAAAAACACTGCTGTAAATGATTTGTAATGGTAACAATGTGATTAATACAATACTAGAATAAGGATGGCTTGGACAGAATTGTTCTATTTATAGTAGGGTACTTCAGGTCAGCAATATCTATTTATCTTCTCTATGATGTGATCTGAATTTTCTCATTTATAATAATTTTGCAGTACTTGATGCATTTGGGCCATCAGTGCCTGTCCTTTTATTGTCACCTGCCAAGAGTACTCACACTCACAGTATGCAACAGTCTTATCCGGGGGCTCTATCAATACACAGACGTTCCATCGCTACCTTAGGTTTGATAATGCTAATCCTGCTGTGCTTTGACTGGCAATTATAAAATATCTAGCAGTATTTAAATTGGAATTACCCACTATGTATGAATTTTGCTAAGTTTATATTCAAAGCTTATATAGCAACTTACTATCAGAATGTCAAGAAGCATTTTAGAATTAAGTAATTTGTGCTTCTATAAAATTATTACATACTAAAAGGTTGAATTAAACAGTAAAGGAAAACCATGAGCTCTTCGGTATGCATTTTGATGTATGTATTTCCTTTTTCACAGAAGCACATTATTAAAATATTGTCCTATATATTCTGGCAATAACAGATAGGATTAAGTCCAAAAGAGTCTTAGTGTCAGTTATAAGACTGTCTTCCAAACACATTAGTTCTTTATCTTTGAAATTAATATTCAAAAGTCTTTAGTGCAGAAAATGAGTTTACTGTCACAAAAAAGATGAATAATAGAAAAGGGGGACAGCAGAAAAAGCTACTTTTCTATTGAGCCAGAACTATAAAAAAAAATCAGCTAAACCAATGTTGGTGTATCTTACATTCAGATATATCTAGTTTTAGAAATTGTAGAGCCTTTTTATGTAATCTATTCCATGATTTTGTGAACTTTGCTAGAATTTGAGCTAATGATAGCAACTGGTGTTATACTTAACCAAATGGCTTATTTTTCTTTCATTTAAAATGTGTTTCATTGAAATAACGTACTGAACACTGAACCTGATATTTTACATTTAAAAATGATGCCTTGAGGCCTATTAAAATAGTTTGCAAAGACATCACTTCAGTTAACTTTCTTGTTGACATTTGTGGGAATGACACTTGTTCTATTTTCTAGAAATTTAAAATTCTTTAAAGCTAAAAACACAATTTTAGAAACAAGCACATCTAGTTGAAAATCACTCCATTTATCTAACTGGACATTGGTAAAACTCAGGCCATACCTTTGAATTAGGATTTGTGACTTTCTTGCTCTGTCTGTCCCATTCTTCAGCCAGTTCACAGTTTGTTCACCTCCCTCTGAACCCAATCAGAATACAATTCTTCTGCTTCTCTCAGTTGGCTACAGAAACAGTAAAACTAATTCTTTGGTGTGGCATGCAAATTTTTCCATGACCTGACCGTTGTTCATCTCCTAATTCGGTTCAACAGCAAATCTCACCTCATTTGTTTTAGTTAAACAGCATGAAAATCTTTGAGGAATACCAAACACATGCAAATGCTCACTTTACTACTTTTTAAGCAAATGTTGTCCTCCACATATTCCCCTGTCTTCCAACTACCACCATCAGTTAGATGGAAATGACAAATGGGCATACTACTTTTCTTCAGGTACCCAACATTCTGACTCCTTCAGTCTCTCAAATACCCTTTTCTGTGTCTATAAAGTCAATTAATTGTCTATAAATAAATAAATAAATGAATATGTATATTTATATTCTCCATGGACTCTATAACCTTTAAAATAAGGGTTATTTGTGGTCATTATCTTACTCCCAAGTAAAACTACATACTTGTCACACATTAAAAATCTAATGTAAATACAGAATATTAATGTGTTAACAAAAGTTCTTTTAACACACAATTACGTTGATTGCCAGGGTAAAAACCATTTGTAGCTTTGTACATTTGGCTATAAAGCCAAAATGCGTGAGGTGAAAAGCCCCACCCAATCAGGAGTGCCAAGTGTTTGAAAATTTTTCTGTTCCTATCACTATTTAAAAAAACAATAGGGAAGTCTTATGAGAAATTAGGAATAGGGAAATGAATGTCCTCAGCAAATACATAAAGCCTAAAGAAATGTATGTTCTTGAACATTGCATTATTACAATTCCTTAAATGTACCATAATTGTGTTCTGCACTTAGTATCGTAACTGGTTTTATGAAGTGCCAGCTTCCTTACTCTGAAGTTAGACCTTTCAGTGTTCTTATTTCATTTACTTTAGTGCATCACTATGAGTAGACTTGACCTCACCACATATGACAAAGAGAAGAAGGTTCTCTGTATCCGAATTCCCTTTAAAACCATGGAGATTTAACCTCTTTTGGTAGATAGATGAGTGTTGATGAGAAATGAAAAGGCACAGCTGTGAGCAGATGAGGCCTTCAGAATACTGACCAGGTGGCAGTGATGTAGAAAAGAGACAGACCTGCCTTCAAGTGCTGCAGTGTGAGAGAGAGCTTCCAGGAGAAACGAGGCTCACCAGGACCTGACACTTGTCTCTGGTAGAGTTAGATGTGAAGCCTAATGGACAAGGCCAGGAGAACAGAAGTTAGAACTTGATCAAAGAAAGGAGTTCGGCAAGAAAAGAAGTGGCCAAGATATGCTTTAGGAAACTGTACTCACATCAGAGACTGCCTCCATGCAGATCTCTCCAGAATTACCACCACAGTAAACCTCACAGTTCCTGTCAAACATACTACTTCGGCCCAATTCCAGAAAGTTGTATTTCTGAAAGTTCTAAGAGCCAAGTTTGTTTTATTACCTACAGGATTTGACAAATTCAGGGAATAGGTGACAAAAATGTATGGGCTAAGGGTATAGAAACGCACAAAAGAAAATCTTCCACTAAGAGCTACAATTTCCTTCTTAGAGATTTTATAGTTTCATCTTCCATGGATTCAACTAAGAGAATATGTTTGTGTTGCTTTAAATTATTAAGTATTGGTTTATGGGTCTGTGTCTTCGTCCAGGTTGCTATAACAAAATGCCATATAATGCATGGTTTAAAAACAACAGAAATTTATTTTTCATAGTTCTAGAGGATCAAAACTCTATATAAAGACATTACTATATTCCATACCTGAAGCAGCCTTGCTTGCTGGTTCATAGACCTGCAGCTGTCTCACTGTGAGAAGAAAATGAAATCTCTGAGGCCAGTTTCATAAAGATATGAATCCTACTCATCATGGCTCTACACACATGATTTAATCACCTCCACAAAGCCCTCCTTCCACATACAGTCACCCTGGAAATGAAGTTGTCAGCGTATGAATTTGGAGGAGTGGCCATAGACTGTAGCTTGTATTAAGTTGTCAATTATACTCTTCTGACTGTAAAGGATAAGGCCTTAGATTCTCAATTCTAGAATATATGGATTCCTCTAATGGAAAAAAAAATACCCAGATTACCTTTATGTGAACAACCTGATACAATCCTTCAGTGTGTTTTCTAGTCTTCTGTTTATCAATTGCTTAGAAAATGAGTGCAGAGATGGTGTATTTTGGTCTGGAAAGACTGCTATGTGAAATGGTTCTGCTTTAGACTAGATATTTGCTCATTTTATTCTGAAAAATCTACTCCAAAAAACCTCCATTTGTCCATTATTCTTTCCTTACTTTTTAAATGCCATTTGCAAACCTTCAGCCCCCCAAATTGATATAAAGAATGACTTGATGTAAAGGAGCACTACAGTTTAAAGTGCATCCCAAGAATATTTAAAATGAAATACAGGGCATTAGAATGTCTGAAACACGGTGTTTTAACTAGTGATGAATTTCCAAAATTTACATTTTATTGCATTTTGAATATATGTGCTAATGCTGGAGGAATCTTCAAAAACCTGTTTATAGTGATTATTTCCATAAAGATGAATTTTATAGGCTAGGATTAGGAAATGGAGAAAAAATAAATTTTTACATTTTCTCATTTTGAATTTTGCATTATGTACTAGTGTTTATATTCAAATAAATATATTTTTTCAAATGGATATTGATTGTTTTAGAATGATAGGATGGCACAAGCATACTGAAAGGGACAACTTTAAGTTTTAAATTATGTGGCACGTGAGTGACTTAAAGGCAAAACTGTGGCTGAAGTAATATACATCTGAAGAAAGAAGGAAGATAAAACTATTTGATCATTTCTATGTAGTCTAACTTGTTCTTAAAAATTAAATATCTTCTGAAATTCTTTAATAAATAATTAAATTTTTGCAAGTTTTTAATTTTCATAACATCATAAAATAGGTGAGCTATGCTTTTTGTTCATTTGTTTGATTCCCACAGTGCAATAATATGTTTGGGAGGCAATAATAGTATGACTCTATTCCACCTGGATTCACCATCTAGCCAAGCTTCTAGATTAATCCATGACAAGGAATGGCCACGTTCACATAGGAATAAGGACATGCCTTTCAGATTCAGGTCACACATACTGTCCATATCAAGGAGACCTGTGCCTTGGATTAGTTTTACGTTTGATAGCTGGTTGTTGGTTCAAATCTTGTAGGCAAATATCTATGCAATACGACTATGCAATTTAGATTTTTGTGAATAAATAATTGTATATTTAACAGAAGTTAGTGGGAAAGTATGCATTTTAATGAAACTAATCAAAGTGAAAAGTAATATATACGACCTATTAATACTTTTATATTTTTATAACTTCTCTGAGTGTTTTAACATGCTAAGTGATTTATGCTTACCTAAAACACCCTTCTAGTTAGAATAGATTTCTAAGAAACAATAATTTTAGGTAAATATATAAGATGATGTTAGATGATAGCCTAAGATTACTGTCAGCAAAAAAATAGCAGTTGACTATTATTTACAAAGTCAATGTAGCATTATTCCTAAGGAATTGGCAATATATTTTTAAAATATTCATACTGATGTATCACTATTACTATATACCACCTGTTACTAGTGGTCTGACTTTTATAGTGATATTCCAAGCACCATGGTTAGAGCTGGGGATGGAAAACAAGATGCATTAATGACACTGCTTACGTCAATGATACTGTCAATATTTTCTCAACTTTGTTAGTTACTCATTATACTCTGGGGCAAATTAAATATTATTTCTTAAAGTTTAGAAATCATACCCAAAATGTGGAAAGACAAAAATAAGATTCCAAGGGTTATTAATGTTGATATCTGAAACTATTGTCCTTCAAAAGTCCTTTTAAACCATCATAAGTAAAAAAGCCTAGGAGAAACAGTGAGCCCAGGAATACACAGATAGTATAGTCGAGTTGAAAGCACGTGGTAGCTCCATTCCCTATTACTTGCACATTGCTACAATGTACTTAGCCTTAATACCTTTATTCCGCAAGTGAGAGTCCTCATCACTTCCTGTCCAGGAGAAGGTGCCATCTGTAAAACTGCTAAGCATTTGTGAGAGCTATTCAAATGTTAAATGCTATATCAACTGCATGACTACTTCATGAGATTTGATGATTGCTTTAGGTGCTGGATGCAGCAACAATTTGACCTGAGTAAAATGATAGCCTTAGTGTGACAGAAAATAAAGATAGGTTAAAAGAAACAACACTGAGCTGTCAAGATTGGCGAAGATGCCTCCCAAATGAAGAGGGGATTTCACACCAATTGCCTCCAACAAATCAGTCTTCATTGTTTCCTAACAGAAACGACTCACTGTCCTGGCCTGAACATTATGAGAAAACACTTCTCCTGAAAAGATGAAATCCCTGGACCATTCTTTTCAGTGAATTCAGATCTGAGCTTATACTATCAGTGTTCAGAAAACTTCTATACCCAGAAATTAACACAGAAAATAGCCTTGCTCCAATAATAACACAAAACAATTGTCAAGAGAAAAGAACATACACTCTCTTACAAAATCAAAATATTAAAAAGATATGATTTTAGATAGCATCATGACTGAACATGAGAATAACATACCAGTTAGCATATAGGACCACTTTGATTATGCCTGTTATAGCTGAAGGGAGGATCTGACTCACGGTGGAGAAGGGAAAGGCAAGCGTGGAACAGGATTTCCAGATGCTTGGCTTGTGTATTTTGGGATGTGGCACCATAGTTACTGAGACTGGAAACACTAGGGGAGGGAAGGAGCAGGATAAAAAAAAATGATTTCCTTTTAAAATGTAAGTTTGAGACAACTGTGTGAAAACCAAGTATAAATAAACTAAAATGTGGGTGATGTATGCTAATAGGTAGCAAACCAAGTAAATGCTATCCAGTGAGAATGCAGGGTCAAGTCAAAGAAAAGACTAAGATAAAGCTCTCATGCAGTATGCTCTATCTTAGTTATACTATACAAATCACAGGTTAGGTGTGAATCTGAGTGGATAATCAGAAAAGATTTCTGGGAGATATAAGGAGTCTAGTAGATTTTGAAGCATAAATAGAATGTTTTTCTCATTTACAGGGAGTATACATGTACATTAGCATAGAGATGAAAGAATGCAAACTGAATGGTTGGAAACTCGGTCTTTGCAGAATATTTACAAAATGGGGCATGTGATTGCCCTAGGTGTAGAAATGACACAAAAGTAACTATGTGCCAAGTGCTCTATTGAAGAATGAGATCATCTTTCCCTGAAGATGAGAATTAGTAACATAGTTTGAATGGAGAGGCGATATATGTAAATTTCCACATTAGGACAAATGACTAGATGAACAATGGAGGAAAAACTTAGAGCACTATTTGTTGAACTGTGTTCCAAGGGTCACTATCTTGACAAGAAGGTAATAATTTTTATCTCACATGAAATAGTTCTGTAATCAATTTGAAAACTGCCAAATAAACAGTTATCTTTACCACACTTCATCTTGTGGACTTTAATGTGCTAATGTATGGTGTTAATTCTCAAAATGGACAGGTAGCATCACAGTGTCTTAGAATCATTAGACCAGGGAAGCTTTGCTTCCAATAACAAGACTGCTGTTTTGTGACATAAAGTTTGGTACACTATTTGTTAAAATGTTCAAGTTAGTGTTCCTTTCTTCATAAATTATATGTCTTTTACAAAAACAACATCTAAAAGAACGTAGCAATAGAGAAACATGTAGTAACTGGGGGGAGGAACAGAGAGAATCATCCAAGATGCAGTGACCTTCTAATTTTGTGTTACTTTCTACTGAGTCCACGTCTTTAAATGCCAAGTTGTTGACAAGTAAGATAAACTAAAGAAATGTCCATACAATGAGTTTTAAGAATTAACACAATTACCAATATGTATGTATCTATGTCTGTGTGTTGTCGTTATGTAAAATATTAATATATTTGACCACAGTTAGGGTAGTTGGTATGACAGTTAAAGAAATTAAAGATTTTAGATCCAAGAGAGTAGCAGACACCTGTCACCCTTTTGACATTAAACAAAATGATTCAAAAAAAAGGTATCCTAAGAGACTATTTACAAATAAAACAAGACCAAATGAAAGCAAACACAGATAAACCATAATTTATTAATTAATGATCTCTTCTTTATTCCTTGGCATGTAATGAACAACTCATTTTTCTCTGGAAAGAATCTATTCTTTCCATTCTCCATCACTGTTACAGAGGGAAAGCCCTGTGCCATTTGGCCTCGGAAATGAGATACAACCTTTTTTTAGCCTAAACCTTAAACATCAAACCTCGTGAGTATTCTGAGGGAGTTGTCTGGCATTCTGCTTCTTCCTGTGCTTTCTAGTCTCTGTGAATAGCTCAGAGTTGTTTGATTTCTGACCATGAGAAAAAAGCTGGAAGGTCTCTGGATGTCAACTTTGGCTAGTTTTTTCATAGTCCTCAGAGAAATCTCAGGGTTTTAAACTTCTCAGCTTTCTCAGGAGTACAACCAACTGGGACATTTGACATCTAACGGAGAATAGGCACTGATTCTTGGTGTGGCACTCCCAGAGGTGCTAAGAGTCTTGAAGATATTTTTGTTATTTGATGTTGTTCATATCCAAATCCTTCCATCTTGATGACAGACAACTGAACAAGTGAGCGGCCTGTTCGCACTTCAGTTAGGCACTTACCCCAGCTTAGCACCCAGTCAACTGACTGATATTGGGAAAGAAGGCATCTGATCCATGCATGACAATCTGCATAATGCTTTAGGAAAATTCCTGCAAAATAGTAAACTAATTCCATGAATTTACACAAAAAGAATTCATCAAGGAATGATTTGCTTCACAGAATCACTAAAAGGAATGAAACATTCTGGAGATACAAATGTTGTTAGAAGTATTACTGAGCTGTCCTTATAGAATTACACAATTTACAAAATTATTAAAGTCATAAACAGCTTCATTACTTGTCTGCTCAGTTCTGTTTTATATGCAATATTAAATGAAAAGATTTATCATCCTAAAATAGAGTAGGAAAAATATTTCAGCTGAGATTTACCAATGACAAAATATTTGCTCTGTGCGTGGCAGAAACTTGAGACAATGTATTGAATCAATAAGAGAATGTTTTAAAAGTAACCTGTTGCTATGCATGTTAACAGGTGTATCTCTCTCTTTCTCTCTCTGTCTCTCTCTGCCTCTGTGTGCGTGTGTGTGTGTGTGTGTGTGTGTGTGTGTAAACATGAGTGACTTCTTTTACAGAATCACCTCAGGAAGCAACACATGATTCAGTGATTTGCTAAAATATTCTTGCACCATTTGAAATTGACTTTAAATCCAGTTTACCCATAATGTGAAATACTTATTGTCATTTGTGTTCGGTTATACTTAATGCAGGATATTAAATGAAAAGATAAGTCCTACTCTAGTTCAAAGTAGGACAGAAAGCATTTGATAATGATTGGTCAATAAGTGGTCATGGGACATGGTCCAGGGAGTTCCGTCACAGAAGGGATGGGGACTCAACACTGCCTGTCACATAGCTTCTTGACTTTTGTTACAAAAATAGAATTTCAAGGTGCATCAGTGAGAGGCACAGACAGATTTTATTAGACAGAATTAAAGAATTATATACTCAGAATTATATACTCCTTTCAGAGACAGGCACCCTAAAATCTGGTACTGGATATAGGTATGTGTGTTATATGGTGTGTGTGTGTGTGTGTGTTGTTGTTGTTGTTAGAGGTATCCTTTAAGATGGATGATATAAGATGATATTTTGCCTAAAAATAGCATTTGAACTCTTTGAATGTTTTTCTTCATGTTAAGGCCAAGTTGCTGCCTTTTACCTTATCAACTAAGTTCATTTAAAGACTTATAGTATCTTTAAGGGATTTAGGAAACAACCTAGGGAGTAAATACATAGAGTCCAGATGCTGATAACCTTGGGTACTTTTGACTGAGTCCTGAAGTTGCAGTCTTCATAAAAGTACAAATTTAAATTTATGATTTTCCTTGTCTCATATATATATATATATATATATATATATATATATATATTTATTCCCCTACAAAAGAACCTATGAAAGATATAAAATTTAAACTGGGTCACAGATCTGAGTAAGTTTAGAGACACATAGAGTTACAAATAGCATTCTCTGCAGGGACAAATATGTAAGCAAAGGCATTGATGCAAGACACAGAATCTCTGCTATAAGAGGGTGAATAGTTGTAGCTAAAAATTATGTAGAGGAACAGTTATAAACATAATTAGGTTGACAGTGTTACCTAATTGTGAAAAGCTTTGAGCCAATGTGACACCACTGATAGCCCTAAACTTCATACTATAAGTACTTTATAATTTTTTCTGTAAACTTTGTCAGTAACAGTATGGTAGGATTTACTGTTTGATGATACCTCTGTTCTCATGTAGTTTTCATTAGTTATGACAAAAAGGATACATGTTAAAAATTTTTCCCTTCTCACAGCATATCTGTTTAAATTCATTAGATACTTAAACATAATTAATGGAAACTTGATTACCTTTAGAAAATTGGTATTAAGCATTACTCCATTATAATGTTTGATAAAAATGACCTTTTTTTAAAAAGTGATTCATGAAAGTCAATTGTTTAAATAATATCAGTTTGGAAATATAAACAAATAAACTTGTCTTTCACCAAAGCTGGACATTTTGAGGTGTTCTTTTGGTTCATATTTCATTCTTTACTTCCCAATCTGATAGATCATTTTTGCTATTCTCACAGTTTCATACTTCCCAATAGATCTTTTTATTTAATGCACAGTTTCCAGTCTCAAAATTTAGCACCATTGCATTAGTCATCAAAGCAATGTTTAACAAAGGTTTCACTGAGGCGGACACTGTCTTCATTTGAAAATCTCCATTGGCTGTAGTTTTAAAATGTCTTTGGAAATCAGTAGCTTCCTCATTTCTGAGCATTCAGTTATATCTATCTATGCCCTCAAATGAAACCACTGAGTACTGGTAATAAATTTATACAAGATTTAGTACTCTCTGAAGGACACTCACACCTAAACTAAAAATTCATTATAGAAGTCTGCCACAGAGAGAGGAAATCTGTGATTAGTTAGTGCAAAATGATAGAGGTAAGCAGATGACATCAGCAATCATGATAGGCAAGTGTTCAGAGAAGAAAAGGGGGGGGCTTTGACATCATGCAGGTGACTTCACAGAGGTGTAGAATTGGTAGTGGAGTTGACACAGGATGTGGTGGGGAGATAAGACTGAGAAACTAGTCAAGAGCTGAACTATGAAAAGTTTTTAGATGCCATTCTACTAGTTGTGTGCATCCTGAAGGTAAAAAGTTGTTACTGACAAATGCTAAGCCTAGAGTATTACTTACAAAAATATCAAGTTTTAGCAATATTTTTCTAGATATAATATAGAGAGAGTACACTGAAATTGATGAAAACTGCAGGTAATAAATTCCGCTAAAGCTGTATTAATGCTCTGAATGAGAGATGAGGAAGGCCTGAAATTGAAACATAAAAAAAGAGTGAAGTACCTTGATCACAGTGTTGCAGGCATCTGAGTTAGTTAGAAATATTATAGGCAGTAAGACAGGGTTAGGTCCTCGAAGGAGCCAGTGCAGATACCTGGCAACTTTAGGGGAGACTGACGCCTCCTGCTGTGGGCCAGGCCTCAAGACAAAAGGCCAAAAAATGCACCCATATCCTGAGGATTGATACCCTAAAGAGTTCCCATCCCCCTAGGGAAGAGTCACTGCTCCTTAGGAATGCCTGCTTCCTATGTGACTTATCTCCCCATTTGTCACTAATGTAATCAATTTTACCTGAACTATTGATCTTATTGGCTAATCATAGTTATGTCCCACCTTATGCCCATCTGCCTTGTGACTTCCCAGTCTTCTCCCACCTTAAACTCATGGTTTTACTCTATAAAAGTCCCTGGAAAAGAAAGAGTCCTTGGTAACCCTCTTGGGACCCCTTCTGTCTCTTTCAGACAGAGGCTTTCTTTCTTTCAATAAATATGTTCTGCTCTTAAATCTCCATTGTTCCTAAAATTCATTGTTCAATTTTAGAGAACACGAGCTCGTACAGGACATTGTAGGTTGGGAGTTTCATTCCCCTATATCAGTAGTGATATTATGGGAGTAAGATCAACAGGATTTGCTTTATTTGATGACAAGAGTGAGCCAAAATAAAATCCATTCTTTTCTGACCTCAAAAGCATAATATTTTTAATGTTTCCTTCATGGAATTATTCAAGTCTTACTTATATTTTAGTTTTATTTGTACCCTCATATTTTTTTCATTACAGGGATAAAATTTCTTATAATTATATAGAATTGACTTCCTCCTAATCTGATGTTACTCTTAGCACATATTTAAAGAATTTTCTCTGCCTTTAGAGTCAGTTAAATCCCACCATCCATAGGTGTTAATTATCTTCGTGCAGGTATTACTAGCCTGGCAATGGCTTCTTTTTCTAGTGTGTAGCCCTAGAGCATTTCCATTTCTAATTAACTTTGGCTTATTTCCCAAGTGATAATGACAGCAATTTTATCCTAATTGGATCTGAGCTGAGGCTGGGTCCCTCCTGACCAAATTATGGACCCTCTTTTTATGTCATATCAATAGCCATTCGCCTGGTGTTTCAGGGTGATGGGCTAGCTTCTGAAACCCTTGGATGCTGGGCTACATAAATACAGTAATTAAAATGCAAGAAAGGGAAGTTTTATGAAGAAAAAAAACCACAGTGTATCCATACCCTTCAATCCTAAATCCCCCGAATGAGAATTTATTTCTCATTTGATCTCTGCAAAATTGGTGAAACTACTGTGGCACAAAAGGAAAGACTGCATAATATTCCATTTCTAGCATCAGTGAGCTTGTTTCTCCTACTGACACAGAGGCTTTATTTCATCAGCTTTATTGAGTCTGTGGAAAATTTTAATTTTAAATGGATGTTTAAGGTCTTCCTGTTTCTTCTTTTCAAATCAACATTTTCTTCACTGTGCCTTTACTTTTTTAAGTGTTAACCCACAAATTGAATACAGCCTGTGCTTGGCAAATGAATATTAAATGCTTTTTCCTGGAAAATGTGTTTGCTCATTAAATTTGACAGTCACTGCTTATGTGGTAAATGTTGTCAGTGCCAAGAACTATCTGGCATGGATGCCAGCGACAGGTCCATTATTTTAATTGCCTTTAACCTACAATCAATATTTACTGCTTTCCATAGAAAGAGACTGCATAGCTAAGCAGTATAAAAAGTAAATTTATTGTTCTGCACCTTACTTTCTGCTTTTACATAAAAAAGATAATATTAAATGTTTCCTTTAGGATATCCTTTGTTATCCAAATTGTTTCCTACCATTTATTTTGTGGAATAGTCATCTCATCCAACTCATGTCTGTTTTAAATGAAAAATGCTCAGATTTATGACTGAGACTCAAATTCTGCTTCATTGTAAAATTATCTACATCTTTTTGTTTTGTCATTGGAAGAAGGTTCTGAATTTTAATAGCATTTATTGAGGAACGTACACTTTCAAGCACATAAAGTCTCCAGGATTTGCTCTGGGAATGTGCAGTACAGCTAAGCTTGCAAGTAAAAATCAAAAGACCCTTATTGGGAAGCAGTAGAATGTAAAGAATAAAATGATGCTTTAATCTTTTAAACATCCAAGTTGGCAATAGAAGATATTGAAAATTATTAAACCTATTAAACCAATGGATAGAATTATGCAAATAGCATTTTGAAAAGAACACTGTGATGTTAATGTGAAGAGACTTTTGTAATAGTGGAGTCAGGGGAAGGAGATAGTTTTCTGCATAAACAAACAGAAATGAAAGAATTGCAAGTTCTATGTACTTTGAATATTGTAAGTGAGTATGTATGTCTACAAAGAGCTAGGCATATGAATCTTCATTTGAAGATTTTGTATAATAACAAATATTTGCAAAAAACTTCAATTTTCAAAAATAAATGATGGGTATAGTATATACACTTCACTCTGTTTTTATAAAAACACTGATTTTGAGTTTTAAGGAGTGTATTTGTTTATAATACATAATTTTTATTATATAGTGTTAAGTGGAAAGTATGCATGTATATGATATATTCTTATATTATTCACAAAAACACATCTAGAAAAACCAGTAAATTACAGTGCTTATTTTGAATTTTTAAATTTAGCTGCATTTTCTAAATTATTATGGAGAAAGAGCACTGTGTGTGTAAATTCTAAATTGCCCACATGATAAAAAAATTATAACACTGCTCTCTGGGTAGTCATAAAACTTGGGAGAAGGCATAATTTTGTATGCCAATGTTAAACTTAAATAGAATTAGATAATTTTGACTTTATTTGTATCCCTAGTAAATTTCAGTTGATTGGTCAAGGTTACCACCAATAAGATCCTACAATACAATCATCTGTCAAGCATTCACATGGTTTATACTATAACCTTACTTTGCTAGAGAAATGTGTGAAGAAAATGGTAGCATTATAGTCAAGGAGCTTATGTATGTGATTAATATATCTTTTAGAAACTTGGCATAATTATAGTGAGACATCTCTGCAATCAAAAAACCTTTCAAGGGTTAGCTACAAGCAAATGAATTCCTCTTTCCACATAAAATATAAAAACTCCCTTAAGTTCTGAAAGTATCACTCATTTGCTTGTAGCTGACCTTTGAAAGATTTTCTGATTTTATAGAGATTTCTTTCTCACTATAATTATGCCAAGTGGCTTGAGGCAAACATCACATATGCTTAGTATACAAAAATAAGTTTCCAGGGATAGACAATATACACTAAGTAGCACATTATAACTTAGTTTACTTAACAAATATTTTAATAGTTAACTATGTGCAAGGTACTGCATAAAAGCAAAGTAAATAAAATAATAGGGAAAAAGACACAGATTCACTAATTTAATTGTACATGAGACAGACAACTTTCAGTCTCATATTTCAAAAAAACTGAGAAAAATACAATGACTTGAAGAGTTTACCCACCACAACTCATGTTGAAATTTAATTGCCATTGTAGCAGTATTAAGATGTGACACTTTCAGGAGGTGAATGAGAGCTCCACTCTAAAGAGTGATATTGCTAAGTTTCCTTCTTCTTTCATCTTCTACCATTGAATGACAAAGCAAGAAGACACTGGTGAGATGCCAGCAGCTTGATTCTGGACTTCCTAGCTCTTAAGACTCAGAGAGAACAAATTTCTGATTCTTATAAATTATCTGGTCTCAAGCTTTCTGCTATGTCGGCACACAGTGGACTAAGTTACAATAAATACTCAGAATTTCCCCATTTGTAGGACAACCCCCATCAGGATACGCAGAGTTTAAATCTCTCCCAAGAGTTATGCCATCATTAGTCCAACATGCTCCTAGAGCCAAAATGGACCTATTTTACTGAGCGGTAATTTCTAGGTGAAAAGAGATTGGATAGAGGAAAATTTGTCTAAGAAATAAGTGTGTAAATGAGAGTTATCAAGCTGACCTGACAGTTTAACTCCCCAACCACCTTAAATCTTGATGGAATAAGAATAATCCAAATGTATGAGCAATTTTAATTTTTAAAGACTTCTAATATTTTGAAATATAATACATGTTGAAAGTGACAAAAACTGAGTGATACTGAATGATTTGAAAACACTGCTTATTTACTAAGGTTATAGGCACATCAGTCTGGCAATTAATTTCTTAAAAGCTCAGGTATTGGTGGAATTCTTAAAGGTACTTATTTCTTCCGGAGTGGAATAGAATTTCAGTATTGTTTCAACCATTTACTAGTCCAATTATTCAAATGAAAGATGACCAGAAATTACATATTTTTTATAATATAACAGGAAATACAAAATAACAATTTTATCAGATTTATTCACTATAAGAATTGACTGAGATGTCACTTTTCTGAGAAATTCTCTAGATAGTATGGAAACAGACAGCCGCCCAAGTAACACTGGAGTAAACTATTGGACAGTTACTATGCATTGCTGTGAACATTTTTTCCATGTGTTTATTTGTTGCTTATGCTTCTTTAATTTCAGATGCTTATTTTTGGATTGGGCATTTGCATTTGGGGAGGAGGGATGTGATTTTTTTTGAATTCTGGATATTAGTCCTTTTTTAAATGGGTAGGTGGCAAACTTTCCATTTTGTAGGTTTTCTCTTAACTCTGTTTGTTGTTTATTTTGCTGTGGCAAAATATTCTAAATGCAATGTGATTCCAGTTGTTGATTCTTTGTAATATTTCCTGTGTAAAGAGTTTTGTTCATAAAGTCTTGGCCTACATGTGTGCCTCTAAGTGTTTTATCTACTCTGTTTTTCAGCAGATTAAGCGTTTCTGTTTTAATATTCAGATCTTTGATCCATTCTAGAGAGGAGGATGTGGGGGAGAAGGAACTTTTCTCCATTGTTGATGGGAGTGTCAATTGGTACAATCGCTATGTAAATTTGTATTGAGATGTCTCAAAACACTAATGGTGGAGGATCCATTTGACCCAGCTATTCCCTTTTTCCCCTAGGGAGCTAAAAGCATCATACTACAGCAATACATGCATGCCCATGTTTATAGCAGCACAGTCTATAATAAATCAGTCTTGGGAATTGGCCAAATTCTCATTAACTGATGAGTGGATAAAAGACATGGGGTTTTTATACAATGGAGTACTAAGCCATAAAGAAGTATAAACTTGAGACCTTTCTAAGTAAATGGATGCACCTTGAGAACATATTCTTATGTGAAATAAATTGGACACACATGTAGATATCACTTTTCTTCTCTGGTCTGAGAAACTGAAAGGATAAATAAGGTCTAAATATATAATAGGCATTAGGAAATGGGAAGAAAATGTTCAAATGAGAAGGAAAATAAGACAGGGAGGAGGAAGAATGGAAGGAAGGGAAAAAAATAGTAGAAGAAAAAAACTGGAAAGGAAGTTTTTCAAGTAAGGAGCAGGAGATGAGTTGAAGAAAGGGCAGGCATTGGGGAAAAAAGAAGAATAATGATCTATTACATAGAGGTACAAATTGCCCATGATGAATGTGCTCATTATGTATATCTACAATATATTAATAAAAGTAATTTTCAAAAAACTACAACTAGAGGTTCCATGTGACCCCCTACTAGGTATCTTCTTGAGAGAATTAATAAGATCATATCACAATGATATATACACACTCATGTCTATAACAGCACAATTTATAGTAGCTAAATTTTGGAAACAGCCCAAATGCTCATTAACAGAGGAGCAGGTTTAAAGATTGTAACATTTGTATATGATTGAGTACTACTATCTTAACTTTAAAGAAGGTTAAAATTGAGTCACTTTTCCAGTAATGAATGTACCTTGACACCATATTTTAAGTGAAGTAAATCAGACACACAGTGTATTTTTTAAAATTTTATTTAAAGAGAAAACAAACAAACAAAACAAAACACAATAAATGGTAGCAACAATACAGAATTCCAAGGAAAAAAGGAAAAGAACAAAAAAAAAAGAAAAAAACACTAAGAAATATTACTTGACAAATTACATACTGACTTCTTGGAAATAGCTGTTCAAATTACAAAATAAAAACATGCAAAGTGCACATTCAAACAGTGACACTGTTAACAGTTCTGCTCCATGATCTGACAAAAAAAGCAATATGGTCATCCATCTTACACATTCAACATACATGCAATTATATCAAAAGGGTAAAGTTAAACACAACAAAACAGAACAAAGGAGGTCACAAGAAAGCAATGTAAGAGACCTAAATTTCAAAGCTAGACAATCGGAGATATTGATTCTCTAACATATTGACTCTTTTTTTCTTCTAGATAGTTGTCCATATTGTCATATACAGGGAATTCACATGAAACAACATAGTATGATCTGAACAGGACAAGCAAGGCATTTCAGGTCTTCAAGACCAGACAATAGGGAAGCCAAGAATGGCTCTCATAGTGCCTCTCATTCTCTTCAAAACAGCTGTGCATACCTTCATGTGTGCTGAACTTAGACTAAACAAAACAAGCTAAAATCCCGTTGAACAAAGAATGATAGTATTGCTGGATTTCACATCATGACATTACGGAATCAGCACTGGGTACTGTAGTGTCTCTTTTTCTTCAAAGTAGTTCATTTCAATATGCGTTATATAGTTGGTTCTCCTAAACTGTTTATAAGCTCTACACATGCATAAGTCTCTACATGTATATCTACCATTTCTGTATTAGAGGGAAAAACAAAACAAAGCAAGACAAAACAAAATAATTCCTAGAAAAGCATGAAGCAAAAAGTCATATAAAACCACAATACCAGGTGATGTACAATGGTTACCATGATGTCTCAGCAGTATATAACAACATTAATAAAAGCAAAGCATTGGAGACATTATAACACTTCAAAAGCAGGCAATAAACCAGAGTGGGTATCTTAGTGAATCTTGTCTTAGTGAATCTTCAGTGTAGTTGCCTATACTCTTAGACTTGATGCTATCAATCATAACACATTTGAATAAAATCAGTCAATACAAAATAGCATCTAACAAACCAGATTCAAATAAGATCAGTCATAATAAGACAGTATAAGTTATACAGGGCTTCTGATTAAGTTGATATGAAATTAAGGATGATTACCATAATATGTCCTCTTATTTTGGGGATAGCTGGCCATGTCCTCTTATTTTGGGGATAGCTGGCCATGTCCTCAAGTCTAGTGTAAGTAGACAAATTGAAACAGCATTTAATCCATCCAAGCAGAGTGACGAGAATAATGTAGATTTTAAATCTTATTACCCAATTAACAATATCCTCTGCCTTCCTTTTTTAGACAATTCCTCCCCTTTCACTCCCATAGGGTGCACTACTTATCTTGGGTCCCATTGCCTCCCTATATAGAGCAGCTCAATGGACCCTATCTCCTGATCTACTCTGCCTGTGTTTCTCTCTGTTAGTATTTTGAGGCCCTCTATGCTAGAGATTACAGCCAATCCTCTCTGCCTCATGTCTGCTATTCTATTTTTCTACCATTGGTTGTCTATTTTTCTGTTCCACTCCACTGTCTGCCCTGTTCACTGAGGACTCTCTGCCACTGTTCCTGAAATGTTCATATCTTTTTCTCTCTCTAGAATGTCCTTCAGTATTTTTTGTAGGATTGGTTTGATGGTCACAAATTCTCCCAGTTCCTCTTTGTCATGGAAGCATCTTGCTTCTCCATTAATTTATAAAGAGTTTTGCAGGATACATAAATCTGGGCTAGAGGTTGTTCTCCTTCAGGGCTTGAATTATTTCACTCCAAGCTCTTCTTGTATTGATGGTCTGTGTTGAGAAATCTGTCATGATTTTAATGGTTTTTCCTTTATAGGTGATCTGTTTCTTTTCACTGATGGCTTTTTATATTCTGTTCTTATATTGAGTTTCTGGGATCTTGATTATTATGTGCCTGGGTGCCTCTGTTTTGGTTGTAGGTGACTGGAGTTCTGTAAGCTTCATACATCTGTGTGTCATTTCCTTTTCCTATGTTTGGGAAGTTTTCCTTAATAATTTCTGTGAATGGCCTTTGCAGTTCTTCTGTTTTGACTCCTGCTTCTTCATTCACATGCTTTTTTCTTAAGTTATAGATCCTCTTGTTGTCCTCTAGCTTTTGTATTGTTACTGCCTGCTCCCTTGTTATTTTTAAGAGATCTTCCCTTTCATGATCACACATTACAAGCCTGTGTTCAATTTTTGATAGTCTATCTTTGGTTTCTTTCAAGCAGTTTTGCCAACTTTCTATGGAGTCTTTAGTTTTCTGGTAATTTCTTTGCATCTGCTTCATGAGTTTAGGTTATTTTTATATTCTTCATTGAATATTTCTCTCCTTTTGTGTTCCTCCATTCTTCTGTCTGTGTCTTCTTGAGAGGTGCTCAGTCTTTCTTTTATTAATCTACTTATATCTTGTTTAACTTGAATTAATATTTCAGTTTTGATCTCATTTACACAGTCCCGAAGATAGCTCTTTATGTCTGCTGATGCTGTGTTTGATGTTGCATGTTTGCTGCCCTCAATCTCTTTTGTATTTACCTCCCCTGGATCAATATTCTCAGGGTTCGGGGTTGGGGGTCTTTTTCTTATTTCTCTCTCATCATGTTTTTGGTTCCTTCTATACAAGTGTATAGTGTAATTCCCAGCCCCTTTTCTTGTTGGTTAGAGTTCTTCTGGAGCATGCAGGCTAGGGGCTTCTGCCCTCTGCAGTCTGCTATCAGAGAGTGAAGTGCAAGCAAGGGTAGTATACGCTGGCTCCTCCTCCCCGGGCCAGTGGACCTCTGGGTAGGTCTCATACAGGTCCAGTTCCAGGCAAGTTGTGCACAGGGCTATTTAGCTCCATGCTCGGGGTCGCTCAAGCCAGTCACTTAGTTGCTTTGGCATGGGTTCAGGCGCTCAAGTCGATTTTGGGCATGAATTCAGGTGGCTCAGCAAGAGTGCTGTGCTTGCCTGATCTTAGCTTCTCTGATGGTAGCCCTGGGACTTCATATTTGAGTAGTTTATTTGACTTCAGTTTCTTCCTGGGTTGAGAGAATCTGTCTCCCTCTGTTTTGGTCTCTCCAGCATGTTCTATTCTGGCATTTGAGCTGTCTCTCTCAGAGAGGCTCCATATCCTGCTACCTATAGGTCCACCATCTTTACTACCTAGTCACACGGTTTAAATATTGCATTTTTTTCTTTTGTGTGAGAAACCCAAGAGATAAATAAAGAACAAAATGGGGGCTAGATATTTGGAAGCAGTAAGAATATGTTCAAATGGGAAGGTGAACAAAAGCAGGAGGAAGGGGAAGGGAAAGGAGATTTTTGCAAAAGAAAGAATGGAAGGAAAAAATTGAAACAAAGTTTTTGTAGATGAGGAATGGAAGAAGTGTTAAAGGGAAGGAAGAGAAAAAAAGATGTATTATATACAGGTATTATGAATATGATCATTATATATGGCAAACATGTACTAACAAAAATATTAAAAGAAAGAGTTTGAGGTATATAAAGCATGGTAGCAAAAACAATACACAATTACCTTTCCAAGATCTATAATACTCATTAGGTGGCATTTGAATTAAATGGGCTTTTCAAACCACTATAAAAAAACCCTTTCTTTTCAGTTATTAAAATTATTTTATAATATTAAGCAATTTCACAAACATGAGGAGCAACTTAATATTATTATAATGAGGTTAAAATCTACCAGTATGCCTTTAAAATTAGAGCCAAGAAAATAGAATGAATAAGCACTTTAGAGGCAATTGGCTATCAGTCAGATAAAATAAAAACAACAATATCCTACCCCATTCTATATATGATGCAAATTGTTCATGTAGATAAAATATATAAATATAAAATTTCATAAAATAATGAGCTACTGTATCCTATTAGATTTTAATCTTTTGAATGTATTCTAAGATAAAGGAAGACCCATGTATGAAAATGAACTCAGAAAACACAAAAAATAAAATTGAAAATATAAGCATTCTGAAAGGGCCTGTATGGCTGCCCCTACACAAAGTCAGCACATCACAAAGTTACTCTACATCTGTCAGACGATATAAAGCTTCTGGTGAGAGTCCTAATGGTATTCTTCTACGTATACTCTTCTTCCCTTAAGGAAGGGGTGGAACTAGTGTCTAGTTTCAAATGAGTAAAATGTCAAAAATGATGGATATTATTTCCTTGATTAGTTTACAGAGAGACTGTCTATTCTCTGCTCTTATTTCTGTTTTCCTTCTTGTTTATCACCAGCTGCCAAGTTATGAGGTCACCTGAGCAGTCTATGAAGAGGTGGCAATTAATGAACCAATGTTGGGAATCACGAAGCAGGTCCTGCCTGGTTGCGCCTTGTGAACGCGGCCTACGATGGCAGCGTGGGTGCGAGCCCGGGTCAGAAGCCCCAGCTCAGTTACGTTTGTTTCCCTCTGTTTCCACAGACTGAGATAATAAGTGTTTGTTGTTTTAAGCTGCTAAGTTGGATGATCAACTGTTACACAGCTATGGATAATTAATAAAACTCCTATTTCTTAAAATGCAAATTAAACTCTTTGGAAGTAATCATTCACAGATGATACAGCCAAAGATTTAAGTTTAATGATGTCCATTCTGGATAATGTAGGTGAGGGTGCTAAGGAACGAGTCTTGGTAGTGCTTGTAATGTTTAAATTTGGTAATTGTGGAAGGCATGATAGTTTATCCATGTGCACAAGGGTTTTAAGGGTTCAGACTTGTTGACCTAGCAACTTTTGCTAGAGTATTTGTGTGATTGCACAGAACACGTACCCAGCAACAGAGGACTACATTGTTAGTTATTGTTTATGTATGCAATGAAGTATCCTGAAGATTTTATCATGAGTAAGATGTATCTAAATATGTCAATGTGTAAAGTTACCAGTGAGGTTACAGACTCAGGAGCGTAACTGCACATGCAGTAGATTCGGTGCAGGACCAAGAGCTCAGCGAGCACAAGCATGTTTTAACAGGTAGCAATGCTACTTCCCCCTTGCTCTGAATGAAGGTATTATCTTTATTTAACTACACAGTAAGCATACTTGCTTTCATCCACAAAAGACACTCTCTTCTATCCAGCACAGTGAGTTGTTACATCAAATTCATTGAAAAGATCTTCTATGAAAAATTATCATTAATTACTTTTTGCAAGACCTGTAAAAATGTGAGAAACCAAACACAAATTGTATCCTAACCATCTTTAAAAAAGAAGTGCAATATCACATTTCCAGACTCCCAAACATTCCTCGTGTAACATCAGATCCCTAATTGACTGCAAACACTAGCTAAGTAAGAATTTGATTATTACTAGTATTATAAATTCTTAAAAATATACAATTTTACTGAACCTTTGGTGATTGTTATATATTGGGACCAATATATATTATGTTTTATTTATAATTACTATATTTAATATAAGAATACTCAAAGTTAACTTTCAAAAGTTAGAAGTCAGTAAATTATCTTCAATTAGATATTTATGCAGATACAGAATTAACATAAAATACAGTGTTCTTCCAGATTAAAAATAACATATAAAATGAATATAGCATAACTATTTACAAGAAAAACAACACACCGTAAGCCATTTGAGAACCAAGCAAATGTACATTATTCATATTATGTGGATTTACCTGATATGTCTAGAAAGCCTGGCTTATGTTGTTCTCTATCTTGGTATAATTGTGTAGAGTTTTTCAGCATCTTGCTGTGATAAGTTCTTAAGACATGTATCTACTGTCTTCCTTTCACAAATGACATGATTCTTTCAGAACACTTTAGCATTTTAAAATATTATGTACTTGTAACATCAGATTTATGCCATTTTTGCAATGATAGGATATGTTCAAATCAACAAAAGTATCTTTAGACATTACTTACATTTTATTTTTCCAAGTATCCTGTTACAAACATTTTCAAATGCAAAGAAAGGGAAAAGAAGAGAATGATGCAAACTCATTTACATTTCATTTGAACAAACAATATTATGCTTTTATCACATATACTCTTTATTTCAGGATAATTTGAAAGAGGTTGTACATTAAGGAACTTCACTCCTACATACTACAAATATGTAAAAATATTTTTTTCTTTAGAAAGAAAAAAATCTCTAGCCAGGTGTGGTGGTACAAGCCTGTCATCCTAGCACCCAGGAGGCTGAGGCAGGAGGATGACTGTGAGTTCAAGAGCAGCCTGGGTTACAAAGTAAGCTCGACAGCCTGAACTGCATTGTGAGTCCCTGTCTCAAAAAGAAAGAAAAAAGAGAAAAAAACTCAGGTCTTATTAATAGATTTATTTTCTTTATCTTATAATGAATACAAAATGGTTTTAAAATTACAATATAAAGTTCTATGAAAACATCTACTAATAAGAAATTTATATTTCTGTACTTTTTAAGATAAAAATGTACTTCAACATACGTATGTATTTGTGTGTGTGTGTATACATATATATATATATATAGAGAGAGAGAGAGAGAGAGAGAGAGAGACAGACAGACAGACAGACAGATAGACAGACAGACAGACAGACAGACAGAAAGAGAGATTGAATATATATTGGTATAGATATAGATGATATAGATATAGAATACTACTCAGGAGTCATATGAGCATTTTTCTCTGTGTGAAAATATTACCAATTCACAAATAACTGTCTGCTTTGATTTTTTTTTAATATTAGAGTTTCTTCAAAACATCATTGTACATTCCCCAAAGGGAATTGTTTCAGTTATTTCAGATTGGTATTTACTTTCTCATGGACTCATCAAGTATTTTTACTTTGCAGAAACATGGAATAAAGGAAATAAACAATAGACATGGATATTTCCTTTCTTACATTAAAGTCATATACTAGGATCCTCCTTTGTTCTTCTACTAGTCACAAATCCATTGCTATGAGCTCTTTTCCTCTTTTCCTCTTCTGCTTTTCCTCCTCTTCTTCTCCTCCTCCTCCTGTTTTTTCAGCTGCGCACTAATCATCTTTGGGGATGTTACAGAGAATCCTAAATCAGTTTCTTATGACTGTCACTTTCATATATGTCAAAATGACAGATATAAATTTGAGGAATTTCTGTACTGATTTCCACAATGATTATACCAGTCTATACTCCCACCAACAGTGGAGCAGCATTCCTTTCTCCCCTCAGTCCCTGAAGCACTTATTATTACTTGATTTCATGATGTTAGCCATTCTTTCTGGGGTGAAATGTAATCTTAGCATTGTGAGTCAGCTATTATCCTTCTGGGCATCTTTCCAGAAGAGTTAAAAACATCATACCACAGTGATATGTGTGCACTCATATTTATAACAATACAATTTGTAATAGCTAAAATTGTGGAAACAATCCAAATGCCCATCAACTGAGGAATGGATAAAGAAGATATGTTGTTTTGTTAAAATATGTGTTATGGAGTACTACTCAGCCATATAGAAGAATAAATTTCAGACATTTCTAGGTAAATGGAGGCAACTTGAGACCATACTAATAAGTGACATAAATAGGACATATATGTGTAAAAATCACATTGTCTCCCTAGTATGAAAAATGAAGAAGTAAATAAGGACCAAAATGTATACTAGATATTGTGAAATGGGAAGAAATTGTTCAAATGATAACAAGAGCTAACACAGGGTTAAAAGAAAGGAAGGAAGGGGAAAAGGGACATAATTATTTAAAAATGGTATAAAATGGAAACAAAGCTTTGTGCATAAGGAAGGGAAGATGGTTTAAAGGAAGAAGGGATTGGGAAAAATAGAGAAATGAAAATGTATCATGTACAGTTTAAAATTCCCTATGATGAATATATCATTGTGTGTATCTAAAATATACCAATAAACTTAATTACATTAAAAAAGAAAGATATTAATTTGTCATTGCAGAAAAGTATCTTTAGGGTAGATTCTTAAAAGTAGCTGAATAAAAATAAAAAATCCCAGGAAAATTGAATTATGTAATTCCAAGTTCTCTATTGATGTTATAATGTTTGGAACTCACACCAGGAGTTAATGAGGATGGCAGTTTCCTCTTATCCTTACCAATAGGTTTTTATTTGCAAGCTTTTGAATTTTTTGCCAATCTCATATATAAGAGAAAAAGAAACTTTTACCTTCCTATATTTTCCTCACACTTAAAAACCTAGATATCTGTTCTTCTTACATGTATTCAAGGTATCTTTAAGATACATTTATTATATGAAATAGTTACTAGGTAAATCACAATTTTGAGAGCAGTGCATTTTGAGGAACATCTTTCCTTGGCACCACGCTAATAGAAAAATTGTAACTTTGTCACTTGATCAATTTGTCTGTTCAGGTATCGTTTGGTGTCACTAAACAAATTTTTAATGTAGTAGTAATTAAGGTGTTTTTAAATCATAGTCAAATGATTGGTCTGGAAGAACAAGAAGCAGTAAAAATTGGGGGACTGCCCATTACAAGTAATTACGCATGGCATTTGGTAGAAAAGTCTGTATGGCTTTGTACAAAGGGAAATGCTTGAGAAACATGGGTTTATTTATTTCTATGTAATTGCATCATGATTTCATCAAATGTTGATTGTTGTGCTTAATTGAAATTAACTTTAAAGCCTACATTTGGTTTAATTTTTTTTGAATCAAGAAGACATTCTAAATGCCTAAGTACTTTTAAGCTTTGTCAGTGACTGGGATCCAAACTTAGATCCTGTTCAAACTCTATAGCTGAACTCTATCGATATGAGCAAGTCAAGAGTGAATGCCATGATGACAATCCAAGCTTTCAAATTAATCCTCTTTTGTGATTCTTTCCATTAACTGCCCAAGTCCCTGTGGCAGCCAGCTGGAACATCAGCTTATTTCAGCTTATATATTGCTGTTAATGACCTGGAAGGAGGGTCAATCTTCATATCACCAAGAAAATTACATAGATTTATAGACTGGTATAAAATTTCAGGATCATAAAGTGCCAATCTCTGGTTTTTCAGATTAGTAAACTGAGGCATGGAAAGATTATTTAGTACTCAAGGTCAGATACCTGGTATATCTCAGAGTAACACTTGGAGTCCCACTATAAGTAGTCTTAACCTCATACATTTCAGTGGCCAGAGTATCTTATTTATTCAATAATATCATTTGTTAATCACCAATGTATAGGTATCTCTATATGTGTGGGTGTATATAACTTGAATCCTATGTATTTCATTATAACTGCCATTTAATAATGAAATATTGTATTTAAGAGTTTATTTTGCTTTACTACAATAGTATGATAACTTTTAATTTAATGAAGTGTGGTGCACTGAAACATAAACAATATTCAAACTATCTGAATATTGCTTCCATGTATCTCAACAGCACGAGGTTACAAAGGTTAATTTTTCCATTAAAGTAGAACATGTTATTTCCCTCACCATCTTAGTAAGTGGTCAAGGTGTTATCTTACTTTTTTCTTGCATAATATGTATGTACATATCTTCTATTTCTAGTACTGTACTATGTGGTTACTAATAATTTGTAGATTATACAAGAAAGTTATTATGAATGCATGGAAATGAACATTACTTACAAATTTCTGGTAGCCCTTATTTCTATTTTATGTGTTATTTACTTTAAAAGCTGAGATGCTTACTTATAGAGTTCTAATTGCTACAAGAACACAGAAGTTTCATTTGGGCCATGTTAGTATAGAATTGATACATAAAATAATTTTAATTGATTTATTTTCCCTTTGAGATTCAAACACTGCCTACTTACATATTGATAGTAGAGTCAGTACAAAGAAGAGGTTGTGTTCTATATTCTTCAGTTTAAAATTAATTTGGATACTTTGGTGTATTTGAGGTAACACACCTCATTTGTTAATTTTTAAACTAGGAATTACAGCAGCTTGTAATGATGACAGATTTGTCTTGTAATCCTGTAGGAAAATGTATATAACTCAAAACTACTCAATATTATATGTCTCTTATTCCATATTTGGTAATATTTTATAAACACTGCACATATTTTATGTACACTGCATATATTTACTTTTTCATCCAATATGTATGAATGTCAATAACAATGCAATCTCTAATATTTTAAGAAATTTAAATAAATTAATTGTAACAGAAAATCAGAAATACAAATTTAAAGAGCTAAAATATTTGTAATCTTTAATCTTGTGAATATTTTTGTGTAGCCCCAGAATTTCCTTGGTTCATATCATCTCTTCATCCCTCCACTACAGACCATGATAGTAGAAATATATCATTCTAATTTCAAAGGAAGAAAATATTCAGTTAAGTTGAGGATCATAAAATTTCTCAAGAAGGAGTTACAATAATTTAGGAAGCACAAGTGCAATACTCTTCCTCTAAGTTGTTCTTGTCCTGAATTAGCTGGTAGGATGACCCACTATTTAACTATAAAATCTTCATTTCCCTGGGGTATATACTCTGATGTTGACTCAAAGTAGGCCCAGACATCCTTTATGACTAAGAAGCAAAGAGCTTGCCTTGCAAATGAGATATTTATTTGCAAGCTGTTCTTAAATGGTGTCTACCTAGCTGGGAGTGAAGTGGAGATTTGATATTTTCTCTTCAGTTTAGAAATTGCATAATCATTCATTTTGATTTTCTCAGTTTCTTCCCTCATTTCATCTTTTAGAAACCATATCAGAACAATTGCAAAGAATTCCTATTTTATTATATTTGCTCCACTCATAAATAATCCTGCACTACCCAACTAAAGCCAATGTGAACAAGATACTCCCTAGTTATATATAGATTGAATTCAAGATTCTATTTTGCTTAATAGTCTGTTTCACGGTCATGAGACTTCCATATCTCTCTTATACAAGTTCTGCAGTAGAGACAAATAGGTCATTCTGTATGTCCCAGAGCAAACCTTTTATATTTTCCCTAAAGAATTTCCTCCTATACCATTTCTTCTTTTACCTTGCTCAACACTAAATTTGAATCACTGTTTATGACCTTGTAAGGCTCCTTGTCCATCCATATTTTCCACATGTCTAGTTTTTTTTCTTCTATTTTGGGTTTTTAAACCTGATTGAATATAGGAATCAATTAAAAAATATTGCTACTTCAGCTTTACTGCTAGTGATGTGCACTTAATTTGTCTGACTTACAGTCTGAGCATTGAAATTTTTAAATTCCCCCCAGATAATTTTGGTTTGTAGTCAAAGTTAACAGCCACTGTCATATGAATTCCAATTATACACAACTTGCACATCTCATTAAGCAGTTTAATAAGACACAGACTACCTTAGTGATGTCTGTAGATTTTAATTTTTCTTTTTTTTTGCTGAAGACATCTCATTCTGCAAAAATACTCACATATTTGTGACCAGTTGTGGCTTTATGTAAAATAATTACTTTATAATCTTACTATACTACATAAATATAAACTACATTTGAAAAACAATATAATTTGAGTCAACAATAGTTTTACCTCTTTTAAATATGTAACTATATCAATTTGGATCCAAATCTCTCTTTTGTTTCCACTACCCCTTCATCAAAATTAAACATTGTTAATAAATTACCATGAAGCCTTCCTGCCAATTTCATAAGAGGCAGAAGGAACAGTAATTTCAGAGATTCTATGTTTTGTGAATTCAGAAAACACCAAGGAGCCCTTTGTGCCTATAGAGCCATGATCAAGAAGGAGAGTGATAGGAAAGAATGGGAACCATACAACCACACAAGGACCCATGAGATACAAGAGTACAGGTTAGTGGCAGATTTTTGGTTTTTACTAAGAGAGCCAAAAAGCCACAGGAAGATGTAGTTTTCCATCAGAGCAATACATGCCCTAAGTGAAAAATTTTTAAAGGTTGCTTTGTTATCATTAAGATCAAAAGCCAGGGTGAGTGGTACAGATTGAGAGATGAGATGAAAATAATAATGAGAGACAAAATCACTGGTTAGGAGATTGAGTAGTCCAGGAAAGAGATAATAGCAGTAAGGAACACAGAAGTAGGAATGAAGCTGGTGTAAAGTATTTGGGTTCTGGATATATATTGAGAGTAGCACCAATGGTAGTGCTTGTTGGAGTAGATGTGTGAGAGAAGGAGAGGATCTAAATTTTACTTCAATGTTTTTAACCTGAGCAAATAGAAACATTAAAAATAAAAATCACTGTCATATGCATTCCAGTTATATACAACCTGAGCAATGCTTTAAGCAATTTTATAAGACCACTTTGTCACATACTACTGACATAATTACTTCCTTTCCTCATTATAATATGGAAATTATGGTAATATTCATATCAAGGTATTTTTGTGAATATTAAATCAGGTAATATTTTTAATGAGCCTAGAATACAATTTGACTCATAAGTATTCAGTGAACAATAAGAATCATAGGGGGATTCAGTCAGTGCAGACAGTCAAACTCAGTGACATTCCAAAGATGGAATGATCAGTTTAACTACCTACTGACTGTGAGGTTCAAGAAACCATGGTGTAACACTTTAATTATACAGCCTGTATAGCCATATTGATCAAAATCTCCAAAACAGAAGATGTGAATGATAAGATTATGTATGTGATGTAGAATTAAAACAGAATAAAATTTCCATAAAGGTTTGGGAAACATAAGATCTTTTAATAGGCTATTAGGTATTTACATGGTTCCTTGAATTTTGAGTAAGAATAGGACAGAAATCTATAAGAATTGTGTTTAAGCATAACCTCCAAACTGCAGCAAAGAAAATTGATTACAAGAAAAAGAAAACCTAACATTAGGTGTTGTGACTTAAATATATTCAAAAGCAGATGGGAGACAATAATCAGGACCTTGATATGCTCACACAATGCATTAAGACAATCTGGTCCGTGATGCGACACATATGTGACTGTTGCCTCTAAGATGGGATTGTGACTGCAAAATTCCTATTGTTTAAAAATCTTCTAGCTGTTGTAATGTTGAGTGATTGACCTATACCATCTAGATTTGTGTAAGTGCAGTCTGTTGTACTCACAAAACAACAATATCAACTAAGGATACATTTCTCAGGATGTATTCCTGTAACTGAACAACATAAAATTGTAATTGTGAAATTAAAGTCACTTAAGGTAGGTGAGACTGGCTCAGCATGTGAGCACTTAATAGTTATCCAGTGAGTAAATGCATAAAGAGTAACAATGTGTTGATAATATGAAGAGGAACTTTTAGAGGCCCTGTCATAATTTAACATTCAATGCTATATAAAATGGTATATTCATTCAAATATAAGGGCTAATATTTAATATTATATAAATGCTTGAAGCTATAATTTATGCATCTGTAAAGATAAGGTATAATCATTCTTATTTTCAAGGTTTTAATAAGGATTTAATAAGTAAAAAGTTCAGTTATATAGAGTGTTTGGAGTATTGTATGTTTTCAATAAATATCACTTTTTATGTGGAACTGAAGAAAATTTTATTTGAGACTAAGGAACCAGGAGAAGTGTTTACAAATCCCAGGTGAGGAGAGAGGGGAATAGAAACATGATCACACAGATGGCCTGCCTATTGCTAATGGCTCCAGGTGTCTACGTTGCTTGTTAAGTAAACCTGCTTGCAATTCATCAATAATATTGTTCAGGTTCCCTCATCTAATTCTTTTTGTTACTACCATTATTCTAAATTATCATGCAACTTCAGGTATTATAAATCAGGCATTGTTGAACCAGGTAGATATAACTGTCCATCTGGCCATCGTTTGGAGCCAAGTCAAGAAATGCACAAGTTAGATGACCACTCAGAGAGGCACACATAAAAGAAACCACTGTCCAAGAAAATTTTACTCTCTATTTTTCAGTTAAGGGAATTTCATAAAATAAGATTTAAGAAGATAAGATTTCTATTCTGGTTATCAAGAAAATTTTCCAAATGTCACACAATAAGTACACTTTATTATTGAACGGTCTGGTAATGCTTACCCTAACACTGAATGTATCCATCAGATTTCTTATTTTAATTTCTAACTAATGCCCTACATAGAAAGACCCCTAAAATTTAGAACACTGGTTGTGTTTTACTCATAAAAGACACCCAATAGCATTATAAGCACTAAAGTAAATTACTAGAAAATTGATTGCACTACCAATTGGTGGCCTTTGGCCATTTTCTTTCAAATCCATCACTGTTTTTCTTATAATGCACTCTGTAACATGAGGAATTGTGTTTTTCAGATGCTTGTACCAAAACGCTTCTGACTGTGATCAACCAGCGGGAGATTTGGTAATGATTAGAAGAGATGAGGAAGCAAAAAGTTCAAGATTTTTCTACTGCTCTCTCTGAGTGGCAGGTCCAGGTCAATTTTCCTGTAGTTGCAGAGTTTTACAGGACAACACTTCCTCCACAGTACCAGTTCTGCTGACAGATCATCTGTGTTTCTGGATTTTTTTTCTGGTGGCCTCAGATTGTGTTTTCAATGATGTCATCGTTGGTACCAGGTGGTAATAGCTTGCTGGAATTGCTAAATTTTAGGCTGCCTTACAGTGTCATCTTATGTTTATTGACTTTTCTACCATCTGTGTTAAAAAGACTTCCTAATGGAATCCCTGTATTTGAAATACCTTTCCACATTTTTACTTTGTGATTTAGATATTTTTAATTTTTTAATTTATGAAAAAACAAAACAAAATTTCAATATCAAAAATAAAAGAATAATAATACTTATTACATTGTGTATTGCTATTTTCAAAGTAGTTACTCAGAGCATAAGACATAAATGCAAAGAATGCTTACAAAAAAGAAACAGATAATAATACAAATCTTTCAATGAACTAAGATAAACTAGTGATATAAATGAAATAGATTAGCATAAATATTGAAATATTTGATTTTGTCCCATAAAAGATAGTTCACATTCTGATTTGAGAAAATGGTCAACAAATATCTCAGAAATGTCTTAGGAAAAACCTGCCTACGGAATTCCCCAAAGTCTTTTCTGTGATAAAATATAAGATAGGTTTCTAATCATGCAATATGTGGCATCTCCCTAATTATTATTACAAAGAACTGGGGTTTTCTTTGCTTGTTTGTTTTTGCTTTTCTTTATTGATGTATCTACAGCTATCTCATGAAATGAGTGTCAAACAAAATATAATTTGAGGATGCTGACAAAGGTAAACTTTAGTCTGGTAATTCTGTATACATAACACAGAGATGAACCAATTTTTATATTTATCATCCATATCCTTTTAATACATTCCTAGTTGCAGTTGCCTAAAAATCTTCAAAATTAAAGGAAAGATGGATGGGCATGGATACTCAAGGAAGGTCTTGCTCATGTCAGGTATTTTGCAATATTATGGTAGGCAAAGGCAAGTTATTTCATGCTGAAACACCTTTTGCAAATTTGGTAATTGGATCCAGTTTGTGGAGTTTGCACCCTGGAAATGCCACTGCATTTCATTTATAATCAAACTGACTGGGTTTGAAATGATATTAAATGTGCCAGATTGAGGAAAAAAGTCCAAATGGATTCATACAGAAAAGTTATTAACTTGGAAATGGTTCAATGGGCATTTGGCATTTTCACATTGGTAGGTTTAATTTGTGGAGTGAGAACAATGAGCTAGAAAGATAGGGAGCTCTGTTTTTGCCACTTTTTTGTGTTTGTCATTTATGAACCTGAGCTGAGAATTAATTAAATTTCTGTAGCTTTTAAGTTTTGTAACATATAGAAACAGTGTTATACTAGTCTATTTTCTTTATAGATTAGCAGTTTAAATGTAGACTTTCCATGTAGATAGTTAGCTAAAACAAGAAAAATAAGAGTTATAAAGATGTGGGTTCATAAAAATAAACTCAGTGTTCCACACTTAAGTGTTCTTAATGAAGAATCTGAGGAATTTAAATAGATAAGTATATGGTGTAGAAAGGTGAAGTAACCATTTAATTATTCAATTGAAATGAGTAACAATTAGGGGCAAATATCAGGAAACAGTGATGTATACAAGACAGATTCAGTGATCTAGAAAGCAAAAAGAGCCTCCATGAAAAAAGCCTACAGATATGGCACAATCACTTAATATACAAATTCCTCTCCAAGACTACCTAAATACCTTATGCATAGCAGTATTCCACACATCTGACTGAATCTATGTATACAATATAAGGGGCAAAATATTGAACACAAGCAGTTTGATTAATAGTGTTCAGCTGACCATAACAAGGTATGCACTTTTGGGTTAAGCACTTCGACTACATTCTCTTTATTTGTTTCACAGATATTTATTGTTCCTCTAGCTCTGTGATATTCACACAGCTAGACTGATTATAGAGATTCACAAGTGATTTGTATTAGAAGGAGAAAGAGAAGGGTAGCATGGAACAGCTATGGC
Source organism: Dolichotis patagonum (assembly GCA_004027295.1). Taxonomy (NCBI): domain Eukaryota; kingdom Metazoa; phylum Chordata; class Mammalia; order Rodentia; family Caviidae; genus Dolichotis; species Dolichotis patagonum. Next base: position 51,346 of record PVJX010004005.1, read on the forward strand.
AAATCTATGGCACACATGCCACACTGGGCTGTTTAGCTCTAAAAGATTCAGCATCACTGACATAGACAGGAAGAAAGCAAATGAGCAAATAACAAACACATACATAAGATAAATTTCAGGATTACAAAAGGTTAATGAAATAACAATTGTCTGATGTGATGCAATAGTCCAGTGGATGTTGGCAGCTTCAGAGAGCTCACCATTCTAAGTGGAGAGAGGGTCTAGATGTGAGAAGGCACTTAGCAGGTTCCAACAGCCAGTGTAATTGGATCATAGCTGGAGAGAGGAAGGAAGGTGGGCAGGTTCCAGGTCATATCAGGCTTCATAATCTCTTGACAGCTCTCTCTCTCCATTCACAAAGCCAGGGGTTTGAGGGAATGGAGTTCAAGAACTCTTGCAATTCTCAAAATCTCTGATCTTCATGATTGAGAAAAATAAAATTAAATCTCCTTAATACATAGTAAAAAACGAGAGGAGAAACCTAGAAAAACATAAAATAATTAATGGATGTCAAAAAGGAAAACAATAAAAATTGTTACTGATTTTGAAAAACTGTTATCAAAATACTTATCTATCAAGCAAAAAGTTATCATCAACTCAAATAAATGAAATGTTGCTATATATTGTTTCTTTTCTTGGAATTGTTATACATGATATTATGCTTTATTCACAAAAGATTAAGTTGGTTTTTTTTTCATTATTGTATACTCTGTAGTGCAAGACATTTTGGATGAAATGCTTATTCATCTCCATTACCTGATCTGCTAGATAAAGATAGAAGAGCTATCAATAAATACTGCAGAAAATCCCATCCCATCTAACTGTTAAGTGTCCTCCATGGAATTTCGGTGTCTAGGATATTATATTACATAGAAAAATAGCCTGTCTTGCATCAGTGTAGTGATAGTGTACTCCAGGGAACTGTAGCTGAAAGGAAGTGAAAAAGACATGATTATGTGGGAGAAATCCCACTCTGCTCCACTTGCAACAAAAGCTCCAGCCAGTCACACTGTATGCTCTAAAATGTTTATTCAGCTTTGCTGTAAACTGAACCAAGGTGCCAGCTCTTCTTATTCCTTGATCATCACATGGATATATATGTTCCTACAAGTAAGATAGCTTCCACTGAGACCAATTTACTGAGAGACAGCTGTGAGGTATTAGCTGTGAACATTCCTTGCAACTGGAGTATGGAGAGGTGAGTCCTGTGAAGGACATCTAAATTGCACACCGTGCGTTCACCACACCTGGTCTCTAGGGGGACAGAGTACAGTACAGCAAAAGAAACATGGGTGTTGGAGTTGCAGGAAATATGACTTTTACTTGCTGTGAAAGAATAAATTGGACCTCACAGTACCCAGAAACTCCAGCCAGAGGTGCGCCCAGGGCCAGTCTAGACACAGGCTTCTCCTGCAACTCTGCCTTCTCCACAGAACACCTTGTGGGACCAAGGAACTCCAGCCAGAGGTGCACCTGGGGCTGGCCTAGAAGCTGGCCTCTCCTGTGACTCTGCCTTCTCCCCAAACTTTCAGGACCAGAGAACTCCAATCAGAGCTCCCACCCTTTCTGCCAGAACCTTGGACTACAGCGGATTAACTGTGCTAGCTTGAGGGGAGATTCAGTAACTGCCTCACCCAAACAGAAGATCTCAGCAGGCTCTAGTCACTGTGGTGAGTATGCCCCTAAAATAGAGGTCTACAGTGGGTAAATAGGGCCAGTAGTAAAGCTCCCTCCAACCAACTGTAAGAGCTTGGAGAGTATGACAAAAGTGTGGGTGACTCCTTCCTGCCCACAGAAAACGTCAGAGTGAGGAGTGTGCCAATAAGGACTCCCCACTTGGAGAAAATCGAAAGGGCTTATGAGACACACAGGCACACAATAGTGACACAGTAGGGCCTCATCCAACAAAAATACAATAGACAGGGAGATTTGATGACCTGGAATAACCTGAAGATAAAGTAATAGCAGGAAATAAAAGTTGACCTACATCAATACTACTAGGCTTAACAGCCCAGGAAGAATATAGAACTCACCCAACAGGCCCTGCAATGGGAAGTCAGGTGACCAAACCACCTATTCATTGTGGGATCCAGCAATTGGACAAACATCAACCTTACATTAGGACCCCAAGATACATACTACCAACAGTTGACACTAGTGGTATTGAAGGACCAAATATTAACTCAAAAGGAGAAAATGGCAAAAGGAAAAAGCAATATGTAATTTCAAACATCTAGTCCACCAGGAGCAATACAGGAAACACTGAAATAGAGGACTTCAAAAGTAAAACACCAGAAATCTCTGAAAAGATAATGAATGAAATAAAAAAAATCCCATATGGGTATAGAGGAAATCAAATTAGAAGTACTCTCCCATGTAAAGATAGAAATAACAACCTTAATAAAGGAGTTGCTGAGTGCAGCTAGTGAAGAAATAGAGAAAAAGTACAGGAGTATTTGATTGAAACCTTGAAGAAACAATATAGAAAATAAGCAGAATTCATGAACAAACTCAAAGAGACATCCAATAAACAAAAAGTTCTATTCAAAGCTGGCAAAACCATTTAAATAAAGCTGAGGATAGGATTTCAGACCTTGAGGACAAGATAACAATTAGTGATCATGAAAGGGTAGAACTTTTAAAAATAACAAAACAGGATGAAGTGACTATCCAGCAGCTTCAAAATGATGCCAAGAGAAAAAATATAAGATTAATAGGTATCAGTGAAGAGGCAAGACTCAGTGCAAATGACATAAGCAAAATATTCACAGAAGTAATAGAAGAAAATTTCCCAAACATGAGAAAAAAATCTGATATGCAGATAAGTGAGGCATATAGAATGCCAAAAACTCACTACCAACATAAATGTACACCCAGACACATATTCATTAAGATCTCAGACATACAGCATAAAAATAGAATACTTAAAGCTGTTAGAGAAAAGACACAACTCACCTGTCAAGGAAAGTCCATTAGAATCATAGCAGACTTTTCACCACAAACCCTCAAGTTTAGAGGAGCTTGGAGTGAGGTATTTCAAACCCTGAAAGAAAACAACTTTCAACCTTGGCTGATGTACCCAGCAAAACTTTCATTCAAATTCAATAGAGAAACAAGATACTTCCATAGCAAAGAACATTTGAAGAAATTCATGTCCACCAAACCAACCCTAGAAAGAGTATGGAAAGACTTATTGATTGGGATAAAAATGATTATAATCCCCAGAACAAGAACAGAAAGAAACCACCAGGTAGGACAAGCAATTATGGGGGGAAAGCAGAAAGCAAACAAATGGAACATAACATGGCAAAGTCAAGCCAGTGCATATCAGTGATATCCATAAATGTAAATGGCCTCAGTTCAACTATCAAAAGAAATAGGTTGACAGAATGGATCAAAAAACATGATCCCACAGCATGCTGTATACAACAAACACATCTGACCCAAAAGGAAACTTATAAATTAAAAGTCAAAGGATGAAAACTGTATTCCATGCAACAGGAACAGAGAAAAAAGCAGGAGTACCTGTTCTATTTGCAGACAATCTGAACTTCAAATATAAAATGATTAAAAGAGATAAGGAATGAATTCAACAGTATAGCTGGATACAAAGTCAATACTTGTTAGTGGAAAAATTCAAGAGGAAGAACTAACAATTATAAACATGTATGCAACAAATACAGGAGCTCCCAACTATATAAGACAGATACTAATGGACATAAAACACCAAATACACAAGAACACAATTATAACAGGGGACCTTAACAGCCCATTGTCATAAAGACATAGATCAACTAAACAAAAAGTCAGCAAGAAATAATAGAACTGAATCATACCTGAAAGCAATTGGACTTAGTAGATGTTTACAGAGTGTTTCACCAAACCACATCAGAATACATGTTATTCTCAGCTGTGCATGGGACATTCTCCAAAATAGACCATATATTATCCCACAAAACATTCTTAAGTAACTGTGAAGGTATTGAAATTATCCCATTCATACTATCTGACAATAGCACATTGAAATTGGAAGTTAATGGCAAAAAAATTGCAAAACCTGTATAAATACATGACAAATAACAACCTTTTGAACAACCAGTAGGCTACAGATGAAATTAAAGAAGAAATAAAGCAATACCTACAATTCAATGAAAATGCGGAAACAACAACCCATAACCTGTGGGATGCAATGAAAGCAATTTTAAGAGGGAAATATATAGCAATAAATTGTCATATCAAGAAAACAGAACGAGCACAGATCAACAACCTAATGCTTCATCTCAAGTTTCTAGAAAAAGAAGTGCAAGGTAAACTGAAAGGTCATAGAAGAGAGGAAATTGTAAAGATTAGAGCAGAAATCAATGGAATTCAAATTAAAAAACAATACAAAGAATTAATGAATCAAAAAGCTGGATTTTTTTGAGAGAATAAACAAAATTGACAAACTTCTAGCTAACCTCATAAAGAAAAAGAAAGAAAAAAACCCAAATTCATGCAATAAGGACTGAAAAGGGGGAAATTACTAGAGATCCCATGGAAATTCAAAAGATCATGGATACCTACTTTGAAAATCTCTACTCACATAGAGAGGAAAACACAGAGGAAATGGACGTATCTCTAGAAACATATGAACTACCAAAGCTCAACCAAGAAGATATAGCAATTTTGAATAACCCAATATCAGCTATTGAAATTGAAAATGTAATTAAAAACTTACCAAAAAAGAAAAGCCCAGGTCCTGATGGATTCACACCGAATTCTACAAGAAATTTAGAGAAGATTTGATGCTAATACATCTTAAACTCTTCAATGAAATTGAAAGGGAAGCAGTCCTCCCTAAATCATTCCTGGAGGCAAGTATCACTCTGATACCAAAACCAGAGAAAGACCCAACCAAAAAGGAGAACTATAGGCCAATCTCACTAATGAACATTGATGCAAAGATTCTCAATAAAATACTTGCATCTAGAATGCAGCAAATCATCAAGAACATTATACAGCATAACCAAGTGGGATTCATTCCAGGAATGCAGGAATGGTGTAACATACACAAATCAATAAAGCCACATCAGCAGAGCCAGAATCAAAAACCACATGGTCATCTCAATAGATGCAGAAAAAGCTTTCAATAAAGTCCAATACATGTTCATGATAAAAACCTTTCAGAAACTCGAAATACACGGTGTCTACCTCAACCTTATAAAGGCCATCTATGACAAAGCAACAGCCAACATTATACTAAATGGACAAAAACTGAAAGGTTTCACTTTAAAATGAGGAAAAAGTCAAGGATGTCCACTATCACCACTTCAATTCAATATAGTTCTGAAAATACTAGCCAGGGCAATCAGATAAGAGAGAGAAATAAAAGTAATAAAGATAGGAAAAGAAGAAGTTAAATTATCACTATTTGCATATGACATGATGCTCTATATAGAAAACCCAAAAACTCTGTTAAAAGACTACTAGAAGTAATAAATTCAGCAGTGTAGCTGGATACAAAGTCAAAAATCAATAGCATTGCTGTACACAAACAAGAACTCACTGAGAGAGAAATTATGGAAATATCACTCTTCACAATAGCATCTAAAAAAATGAAATACTTAGGAATGAACCTAACTAAGAATGTAAAAGACCTATATGCTGAAAATTATGCTACGATAAAAAAGGAGATTGAAGAGAATATTAGAAAATGAAAGGGTAATACTTGCTCTTGGCTGGGAGGAACCAACATTGTGAAAATGGCCATACTTCCAAACTGTTATATAGATTTAATGCAATCCCAATCAAAATACCGTTGACATACCTCACACATCAAGAGAAAACACTCCTAAAATTCATTTTGAAACAGAAGAAACCTAGAATAGCAAAGCCATTTCTGGGCAACAAAGGCAAGACAGGAGGCATCTCAATTCCTGATTTGAAAGTATACTACAAAGCCACAGTGATAAAATCAGCATTGTACTTGCAAAGAAACAGAACTGAGGATCAATGGAACAGATTAGAAGATGCAAGCACAACTACAAAGACACTAAGCCACCTGATATTTGACAAAGGGGCTAAACATGTTCATTGGAAAAAAGATAGCCTCTTTAATAAATGATGTTGGAAAAATTGGCTTTCCTAATGCCAAAAGCTGAAAATAGATCTATATCTATCATCATATAATAAACTAAAGTCAAAATGGATCAAGGATCTAAATATTAAAACAGAAACACTAAATCTACTGTAAGACAAGGTAGATAGAAGTCTTGGAGACATAGGGGTAGGCAGAGAATTCATGACCAAAACACAAACTTCATGGGAAACACTGCAAAGAATCAAAAACTGGGAATCTCATATTATTGAAAAGTTTCTGCACTTCAAAAGAAATCACCAACAGAGTGAAAAGAAAACCAACAGAATGGGAATGAATTTTAGCCTGCAACTCCTCAGACAAGGGCTTATATTTAGAACATATAAAGAATTGAAAAACATCAAGCTGCCCAAATTCAAAGACCCTCTCCAAAAATGGGCAGCTGAGATGAACACACAGTTCTCAGATGAAGATATACAAATGGCAAATAAATACATGAAGAAGTGTTCACCATCACTGGTCATTCGAGAAATGCAAATTAAAACAGCATTAAGATTTCATCTCACTCCAGAAACAATAGCTGCCACCAAAAAAACAACTGATAACAAATGTTGGCAAGGCTGTGGGGAAAAAGGAACACTGCTCCACTGTTGCTGGGAATGTAGACTGGTGCAGCCACTATTGCAAATTTCTCAGAAGACTAGGATTGTAAGTTCCTTTCAACCCAGCTATTCCCCTCATGGGTATTTTCCCAGAATACCTGAAAAGTTCATATCACAGTGACATAGGTGCACCCATGTTCTTAGCCGTACAGTTTGTAATAGCTAAATCTTAGACACAACCAAAATGCCCATCAACTGTAGAGTGAATGAAAAAGATATGATTTTTTAGGCAATGGAATATTACTCAGCTATTAAGAAGAATGATCTTGAGGCCTTCATATGGAAATGGAGGCAACTTGAGCCTATTCTCATAAGTGAAATAAATACAAATAATATTTATAAATATCACATTGTGTTACTAGTATAAAAAGTAATAAGAACTGTAGGAGTAATAAAACCCAAAATGTGTAATTGTTATTGTAAAAAGGAGAGGAAAAGAAAGTGCTCTAAATAATATAACTGCATGTGTGTTTAAGGGTGTAGGATTGATAACCATATTACTAAGTTTTTGTTGGACTGTTGAGCAGAACTGTTTGCAGTGTCACCATTTGAATGTCTACTTTGTGTGCTTTAATTTTGTATCTTAAACAACTATTTCTAAGATGACAGTATGTAATTTGTCAACTAGTGATTTCTTAGTGTTTATTTTATTTTTTGGAATTTTGTATTATTGTTTCCCTCTTGTTTTCTGTTTTGCTTTTTTCTCTTTAAATAAAATATTTTAAAAATAAATTGATATTAATGTCTAATATATCATATAGTCTACAAATTATGGTTTGTTGGATATAAGGAAGCTTGTTCAAAGGCCTCATCTAGGCTTCTTATCTGCTGGTGTCTTCCCAAAGATATTTAAGAACAAAAAGCCAAATGGGGCACATGTTTCTTAAATCCTAGGGATCTCACTGGAACTGGACTGCATGAATACATGTCTCTTATTAAAACATAAGTATAAACCTGACTGTCCTTTCCACTCTGTGATGGTGACAGTCTGGGCCTGACCCCATTATACGTCTTCCCCAGATTCTTCTTATTCTACATGGTCATGACTGCGGTTACTGGTAGCATCTAAAACCCTAAGGATAATCAAGCTACCTCTGGACTAGAGATTGATGCAAATCCTATGACTACTGCTTCTGGTATAACAGCTAAGATGTGTGGCTCCATGCTAATGAAAACTGAAACAGGGTTGAGAACTTCAAGAAGGAAATAGAATAAAGCAGAATACTAAAGACTATTCAGGAAAACCCTGCTCAAGAAAAAAATATTTCTCCATAATTGATTTATCCTAGCCTACTTGAGTTTTCTAAAGTGTTAAATCCAACTTTCTTATAGTTTAAAATTAAATCTGTATCGTCTACAAAAGAGATTTTATTTCTACTTTAGATTCCTCTCATATGCGTCACAGACTCTTCTGTTAAATTTTGAAGGTGCTTCAAGATTTATTTTCCAGTTTTTTTGCTTCATTATTCTGAAGATATTTATCAAACATTTGACTCAACACAGTGTTGAGTCAGTGTAGAGTTTTTGTCCTCAAAATGTCTTCAGGCTTAATTAGACAATCAATCAGCTAATGAGAACTACATGTAATATGTGTATACAGAGGTAATCAGTTGTCAAAAGAGTAATATAAAAGGAATAGAATTCAACTAGGAGATTGGAAAATCCTTCCTGAAGAGATAATGTTAGGCTTATTCTCTTTGGATGACAGGGAATTTTGAGTAAAAAGTGACTAGGGAGAGGAGATGAATAGGTGGAGAAACTCCAGGTGAAAGGACTGCTGAAACTCTTAAGATAAAAAATGGAAACTGATCTACTTGAAGAATGATGGTCACTACAACTGTGGCTAACAGACTGGTATGAAATTATGAGACAGGAGGCTTTAAGGTAAGGAGTTAAGACTTCCCTGAGGATAATTGAATCATTAATAATTTTTAGTGATTTAACATGATCAGATTTGTCTCAAAATATTTTAATTTTTAAAAGACTTGAATATTTAATAATATTAATAAATACTACTCATGAGTGTTTACATTTGCTCTATAAACATTTCACTATATCAATTACCAAATAGCTATTTATTACTTTAATTATGCCTGAAAATGATTATATGAAGCCAGATTATTAGCATTCCCAGTTACACTTATGAAATATGATATTCCAAAAGGCTAAGTAACTCGCCCAAGGTGTAATCAATTTAGAAAATGAATTTTCAGGAGTCCAATCTAAAGTGAGGCAGGGCTGGGTATTTAGTTCATGGCTGAAAATTTAGCTTAGGGCCAGGGATTTAGCTCAGCAATGTAAGTACCTGCTTGAGAAGTATGAGGTCATGAATTCAATACCCAGTACCAAAAAAAGAATTGAGACAAAATATACACAGGATTACTAGAATAAATGGGCAAGCAATGATGAAATAGGAGAACACAGAATAAAACAATATAGTAGTAGGGAAAATAAAGGCAAAGTTGTTGGAATGTATGAAAATCAAGGAGGCAGAATATATATGACTCAGAGACTGCATTTTGTCTAGTTGGACATGAAAGACAGAAGTGTCTATAATATCTACCAAATTTCTTGTTATGTAACTAGCTAGATAATGTTGCCACTTGTTGAAGCAAAGAATGGCAGGAGGACACTGAGAGGAGTCAGGTGCAAAGATGAAAAATTTAGATATGCACAGGATGAATTTGAAAGCTTTGTGGATATTTTAATGATAATGCTTTATAGGCATCTGGATATGAAAGTTTAGTGGAGGAGCATTACTGAGGTACAGAGAGTGATACACACTCACCTGGCAATGGGAAGTATTTGCAGTTAGAGGAAGTGTGTTAAAAGAGTTAACAGAATGCCCTCAATACCTTTACCTTTAGAAAGGCTCCTGGGAGCCTGGCTTCTGTACATACCTTGATAAGGTTGTATTTTTCTGACAATACTTTTTGTAAACACAATGTATCAGTGGTAGATGGCTGCATTCTTTTGCAAATGTAGAATTTTGGTAGTGTATAGATTGGGAATCTTCACATGAGCACTCTCCAGTCCTAAAGTCTGAATCTCAAATAGATTCCCTGGATATCCACACTCCACATAGGTGGTGCCTGCAGTGTTGCTGCAGTGTGCTCGGTGTGACCTCTCATAGGAAGAAAGGAATAGAGCAAACCTGAGCAAGAGTTCCTCCAGACTTCACCTGGGTCTTATTCCAGTACTAATGTATAGGTAGGCTCTTTCACTGTTGTAATAAATGTTACGGTGATATGCTTAGTCAATGAGTATATCTACGAGTTACACATTATGTGGGTAGTCTTAGAAGCTTTTTTTGATGGACTGACAACTGCTGGTCAATTTGTAAATCCAGCTGAACTGAATCAGCATGGTGCTGAGTGCAGACAATCCTCCTGAGGGTTGTTGCCAGCATTAAAGAAAACCAGAGAAGAAGAAGCAATATCATTGGTTCTTCTGGGTGTTATTGGTTCTCCTGGAGGAGCTTGTTGAACTTTTATATTGATATGAACTTGGCTGTTATCATCAGAGGAGTTTAGGACTTTGTCACTGAAATGGCTGTGGTTCACTTTGGGGAAGATCTGGTCCTGAGTTTGAGCATCACTTCCTGGCTCTGATGAGGAAGACGGTGTGCTGTTTAGTCTCCAGGAGAAGCTTGTCACACTGGCTTCTTGGTATGAAGTCAGCTTTTCTCATCATTGAAGGACCTTGGGATCTCATTACTGCTGAATTACTGTTCAGGGAACCCTTGATCCTTACTTTGATAGTTGCCTCCTGGCTCTAGCGCAGAACCCTCAACCTACTGGCACAGATCCTTCATCTTTCTAGCACAGACTTTCTGGCTTCTACCACAGACCTTTGGGCTTTCACAGAGCAGATCCATGAAATGGACTTGAATGAGACAACTTGAATGAGACATTGTCATGGGCTGGTCTTCAGCTGGACTCATGCAGGATGTTGCTGTGGAATCCAAACTTCAGCTGTTTTTTTTTTTGGGGGGGTGTTAGTGTGTGCATGGCTTTTCTACCCTTTTCATATTTGAGTCTTTGGGTGATTAGCATACAATAATTCTATAAATTATGTGTTCTGTATTGTTTCTCTAGCAAAACCCTGACTACAACAAAATTAGTACCAGAGAAGTGGAGTTATTGCTCTGACTATACCAGACCATGTGGTTCAAGAGTCTTTGGAAATGGCTTGTAGGAAACATTTGAAAAGGTTCACAGACATCAGCTGAGAGGAGCACTGGAATGACTTAGGGTTTTCTGTATGGGAGATTCTGGTAAGAGCTGAGAAAACAAGAAGGCTGATAGAAATGCTGATCGTAAAGTCCAAGCTTGGGAGATTTCTGCAGGGAAGAAGGAATGCATTGGCTGCTGAAGTCCACACAATGTGTTGTGGCTTGGCAGATAGTTTGCCTGTGTTTTGCTTGTGTCCAAAAATTTTGCCTGACACTAAGATTAATGGTGGCAGACTAATTAATCTGGCAGAAGAAATTTCAAGGCAGTTGAATTTTGAGGTGACAGAGCACAGAATCCAGCAGAATGTTTTAAAATTTTGTGACTTTGGCCAGAAAGCAAGTTCATGTAAAGCTGTGACTGAGAAGATAGAACTGAGGAAAAATCCCTATTGCTGTGAAGAATCAAGAGAATAGAATAGATGGCCTGCAGGCATCATGAGAAGCAACAAGTCTTCACCCTTTGCAGACTCAAAACTGCAAAAGAGAAAGCCATTATTTGAGGAGAAAGCCACAGAGCACCATGTTCCAGAATGGCAATTGCCACACTATGAATGGTGGCAGCCACACTATGTTCCCAAATGATGAGCAGGTTCCAAGTGGTGGTGGTCACACCAACTTCCAGAATGATGGTGGCCTAGAGAATTTGTTTCTCAGAATTGGATTCAGAACATTCAGAAATTTAGGCACTCAACCCCTGCAACCAAGAGAGAAGAAAACCTGGTTCCTGCTCCAGTTGACAGCAGACCTTGGCATCATCCACATGGCACTGGTTTTAAGTGCATGCAGAAAGCAATAGCTCTGAGGTTAAAAAGGCTTCCACCCAGATTTCAGAAGAAGACATGGGAGCCCAGGCATTGTGCCCCTGAAAGGGCAGTTTGTGAAACTGTGAATGTGAAACCAAAGGTGCAGTGGAGAAGCCAGAAGTGTGGAAAATCTAGGAATGTAGATTATCAAAGGAAAGGTTCAAGAATTGAGCAGAGTGAGCCTAAGAGAGAAAGCCTTCAAGCTACAACAACCAAAAGTGCCATAGGGGCAGAGTCACACAAGCCTTTTGGAGCCCATAATTTACCCAGATTGCTTTAGATGTCACACATGGAACTGCAAGATTTAATTTTTGCCTTGCTGGATTTTGGACTCCCTTTGGTGGTAATCCTTTGTATCTTCTTCTTTGTAAGTTTTGGAATAACAGTATTTGTCTTGTGCCATTGAATGTTGGAAGTGTTTAACTTTCTTTTCATTTGTACAGGGCCTCAAATTTAGGAGTTTGTAGTAAATCTCAAAGGAAATTTTGGACTTGGGCTGTTTAGTAATTATAAAACTGTTAGGATTTTGATTACTCTTAGAGATGGACTAAATGCCTTTACACAAGGTATATATATATATATATATATATATATATATATATATATATATGTCTTTGGGGCCCAGGGGTAAAATGTCACTTTTTGACTAGATATCCCCCCAAAGCTTTCTTCAGTTATGGAGGTGGGCTTCTAGAGTTTGTGATTAATTAATGCTGGGATTATGGGTATAAGTGCTACACTCAGCCCAGGGCAGGGAGCCTGCATACAAAAGAGACTTGCTCTTGCACTCCTACCATTTTGCCTTTGGTGTTTTCTGTGAATTGTTGTTTGTTGTGAACTGTTGCCCTCTGCCACTCCACCCAGCTGTTTATGGACTGACAGCTTAGAAAACTGTCTTTCCTTCCTTAATTTTGGGCATCAAATATTTCATCTCAGCAATAAGAGAAAAGTAACTCAGACACTTTCAAATAGGAGTATTCAGAATTATCACAAGAAGTAAGAGGTACTAAAAAGAAAGGTTGCTGTAGACAATATTTGAGCAGGAATATGTGGGGGCAAAGAAGTCAAGGTGGAATACAGATTTTTCTCACAATAATTTGGCCTTTAAAAATAAAATATTTAAGGAAATAGAAAAGAAAAAGTGTGCCTTGGAAGAATTTCAGAATTGAGCTTGTCTGTATGTTAAAAGGAAGAACAAATAAAGACAAAGAAGGTAAAAATATGGACTATAGGAAAAATTAAGTAGAGAAGGCAGGAAAGGTTGGCACCAGAGCACAAATAACACATTTTACCTTAGCTTCAAGGAGGAATAAATTTACACAAAGGTAAGAAAAACATAAAAAATCTGTATGAATAGGTGAGATAGTAAACAAAAGGATAAAGGGACATGGCTTTTTCTTTGGCGGTTTTTTCATTTTATTTCTCTGTAAATTCCTCAAACAAAAGTATTTAATTCAATCAAAATGAATTTAGTTTGCACAGAAATGAGTAGTTGAATGGATGAATCATTCAGTTACTCATATAATTAAATGGTTTCTTTGGACTTAGTCTGCATTGAAGCCCATTTCAGACTTACCCAAAGAGGCTATATTTTGCAAAACATAGTTAGATTCATGCCCCAGATGATTCTGGTATTCACTAGAGTTTGAAAATGACTGGATTTGGAGATAATAAAGAAGCTGTAGGAAGGCTTAATCAGACAAATAAAAAGTCAGGATCTGGCTGACATTGCAAAAAAAGAATGATTACTATATATACGTGTGTGTGTGTGTGTGTGTGTGTGTGTGTTTGTATACGTGTGTGTTAATCAAAAGCAATGAGACCAGTTAGTGAAACTTATAATTTAGGATAAAACATGATATTTGGTCTTGTCTTTGGAAGAGGGGATAACTGATAATTAGTATAAATCTTGATGTATTTTTGTGGTAGCCTCAATAGAATAATGAGATAAAAGCAAGAGACATGGTAAGGAAGATTCGAAGGATTTTTGCTGGAGCAACATGAAGAACTCACTTTTTTAAACTGCCAAATCTTCTCTTTTGTAAAAAGAAACCTGAATATGAGCATTTTGGAAAAAAATTATTTTCCCTTTCTGCTTATCCTTTTTTTCTGGCATTCATATGAGTAATAATGTAGACATTTGGTATAAACTGGATAAAATATTTAATGTTGAGAATAAATATTTTGAAAACTTTTATGTGCTTTAATTTTATTTCTGAGAAGTAACTGATTAGAACAAGTGGTAACTTTGATTTACTCTTACTATAACATCATTAGTCTTGTCATTAGTTAGTATTCTGGAATCTTGTTATGTTTGAAATTGTGAATTTCCTGGAACCTGTATGTTGTCAACAATTAATAATAATTAAAGTGGTAGAAAAGAAATGAGTTATGAGCTTTTCAACTTTCCTTGCCATCCAGATGGAAAATTGAACTGGAAGATTCACTAATTTATGTATTCAGACATATTTTCTATAGTGATGAAGCAATGGTTTTTTCCTCCTTTTACAAGCATTTTGCTTGGAACTGTAGGTTCAGTGATAAATTGGCATCATTCCATTTTAAAACAAAGGGCTTCAAATAGTTTTACAATTAATATTTTTCAATAATAATATTAAGGTTTTCTACACATGATTTGTTTCCTAGATAGGCAATTTCTGATTTCCAAATACCATCAAATTTTTATTATTCAAACCAATGGAGTAGAACTTTGGGTTAGATTATCCTGAACACAAATCACCCCAGGCCATTTTATCTTTGTTTTCAGAATTCATTTCCATATTTTTCTAGTTAGAATTTGTTGTTTGTTTTTGGTACTATGTATAGCAGCTGCCAATATACATTTGGTAGTACCAAAAACAATGAGATTTTTTTTCATAAAATAAATCTTAAAAATTATTTTAGATTATTGACTCAATAATTAATTAACAATAAATATACAAAAGTAAGATTATTTTGTAAGTATAGCTGTGATTTAGTCTAACACAATTACTTATATGACATAACATACTTTTGAATGTGAAATTTTTGTTGAATTGACTGTAAAATATAGATCCAGTCACATAGTTAAATCAGTGAATTTGCACTACCATTATCATTGATATCCTACATTTTCAAAGGGAACACAATATCTTAGCATTGAAAGAATTTTTAAAAATCCTCTAATCTAAAATTCTACAAGAAAAATTATTGCTATCATTATAACATTAATAAGATTTTCTTACAATGTCTGTAAAAACCTTTCCAAAATTAGACAGAACATGAACATCCCATCCCTTGCTCAGTACCTTAGAAAAGCTTAGGCAATGAGCCTATTTTGTATCTCTACCATCACTGCTTTTCTTCTTATACCTAACATTCATCATCACTGCACATTATTTATTGAAAGAACCAAACTAGTCTGTTGTTGAAATGTTAATGATTATATAATCTTGAAAAATTTCTATGACATCTACATGTATAACTCTGTTATTTGGCAATTCCTAATTAAACTTATTGATCATAACATTCTTCTTAATTTTGACTTCTACTCACATATTCAAATGAGAATTTTGATGTAAAGTCAGATTTCATTTCTCTCCCCTACTGTATTCGTCAGATTTTTGTTGAAAAGACTGAATATTCAGCACCTGTGAATTAAAGGAGAAATGTACTTGTCACAGTGCTTCAGAAGGTTTGGTCTTTTGTTAACTGACCTCCAGATCAAGAACAGCATGGTGGAAGGGCTTATAGAGGAAAGCTGCTCACATAATGATGGCTAAGAAGCACAGCAGAACAATGCCAGTGAGGAATGGGCTATGTAGTAGCTATAAAACTTCAGATCTCTGACCCACTGAGACATACCCAGAAATGTCATTCACTAATCTGCTACATGTCACTTAATTTGGTCTAGGTGACAGTCATGATTAATGGTCAATATTCCACCATCCACCCCACATCAACTTGACAGCCAAACATATCTGCCTAAACTACACTTGATCTTCAAATAAACACATGGTCATATTTCCCCCTAACATGATAAAATTATGCCTGTGAGAAATACAGGAATGTCCTCTTGAATGTCAACAGTTTCAGCACTCCTCAAAAGTTCAAGTCCAAAGCCTCTTTTGATAGTGAAGATAAATTTTGAGTTGTAAATCATCACAATTCAAAAATCAAGTTACATATTAATATATACAATGATATAGGACAAATATTTCCTTTTATAAAAAGGAGAAATGGGAGAGGTGAGTGTAGTGGCCTCTGAAAGCCCAAATGGCTGAGCAGTATAATAAATCCTGGGGAACCAATTCTCTCAATAGTCCTCCTCAAGCAGGAGGGCCAGTGGTTCTTTACAAATGAAAGTATACAACTTCAGCCTGCAAAGGGTGTGTTTGGCTGATTCTTGAAATGCTTTCAAGGCATCCTCTTGTCAGTAATCAAAGTATTTGGTGTTTGTGTTAATCACTTCAGCAATCATACTTTCTGTATTTCCAGATTTATATGTGATTCATTTCAGGATCAAACTTAAGTTTATTAAACATTTCTACTCTTCATTTTGCTCGGTAGTACAACTCTGACTCTCACTAAGTAAGCTAGCAGCACTCACATCATGGCCTGAATATTGGGATGCCTTGAGAATTCCCCTGCTGGTTCAATAAGTTTATACTTCTTAAACTAAGCCTTCTACAAAGTCTGAGGACATGGGTTAAAACACACTTTTTTTTTTACCATAGTATAACTGGGAAATCCCCTAATTCAATGAGTAACAGAGTCCCCATTTGAGATCTCATGAAGTTGGCCTTTCCTAACTGTATTTTGATCAGCATTCTGGCTTTCTAAATTCTCACCAGAGTCACTAACTAGGTTCCACTTAAAGCATTCTAGGACTTTTCTAACCCACATCTCTAAAATCTCCAAATTTCTTTTGAAAACAGTTTGGAAGAATCCTGAACCACAGGATCAGGTATAATAGCAATGATCTACTTTTGGGGTGGGGGAGCATGGCTTTATAATTTGCAGAACTTGATAAACTGGTTCCAAAGCAAACATCATGGTGGAAGACATTGATGAAGCACAGCCACTCATTTCATGGTGACTGGGAAACAGTCACAGAGGAAAGGGGCCAGGGACAATTGTCATGTCTCCATGAACAGAAACACTCAGAAGTGCACTTTACTGATCTGCATGTTTACTCTAATCAAGTTGGCAATAAAGATGAATGATTGAAACTATATAATTAATTAAATAGGTCCCTGCATGCCTGTTGCCATTAGAAGGCTTGCTTCCTGCAGGCAGCCAGCATGGGTAGAAAGAAACAGCCAGATCCATACCTATGCACCCTCTGTCACCTAGATGCTTGCTTTCTTCAAGTAACCAGCATAGGCAGGATTAACAGCCAGATATGCTCTATATGCCTAAAGGTCATCATTGGAGATGCATACTCCTATGGGTAGCTGGCACAGGCTGAAGAATCAGACAAACATGCCACTGTGTGCCTGCCATGATCAGGGGAGTCCTAGTGTAGCTATGCAGGCTGAGAGAAAAAGAAGCCCCATCACCATGCACACACATGGTCATCAGGGAAGCCTCAACATAGCTGCATGGGTCTGGAGAAGCATGTCCCACACCACATTGCCTCCCCAGAAATCTGGGTTCTGGGTACCTGTCCCATTCCAATATACCATGGAGGGGAAGCCAGCAATGGAAGTGCCTAGGACCCTAAAACTGCTTGTTGGGAAGAATCCAGGAAAATATCAAGAATAAGGAGCAAAAGACAATTTCAAACCTCCATCCTACATAGAACATGTCTGGAAGATATAGACATAGAAGAAAATGGAAATCACATGCCTGAAATCTCTGAAAGGATAGCAACTGAAGTAAGGAAACAACTTCATGAGGCTGTAAGGGTAATTATATGAGAAATAATCTTAATAAAAGAAGTATTCACAAACCCAATGAAAGAATAGCTCAGCATATCTAAAGAAGACATAGATAAAGAAGAGGAGCATAGGAAAATGATGGAGACCTTTAAAGAACAATATAGGAAGGAATTAAAATGCATAAAACAGATTCAAAAAGATATGCAAGAAATTAAAAACTCAATGAAAAGCTGGCAAAACTACTTGAAAGAAACTGAAGACAGACTGTCAGATCTTGAAGAAAGGATCACAACCAGTGATCTTGAAAGGAAAGACCTCTTAAAAATAACAAGAGAATAACAATTCAATGGTTGCAAGAAGATGCAAAGAAAAGTAATTTAAGAGTGATAGGTGTCAGTAAAAAGTGGAACCTGGTTGGAGGAGCTAAAGATGGTGGAGCAGTAAGCAGTAGGATATGGAGCCTCTCTTAGAGAGACAGATCAGATGCTGGAATAAAACATTCTGGAGAGATCTGGACAGAGGGAGATGGATTTTCTTGACCCAGGAAGAAACTGAAGGGAAAAGAGCTGATCAAATATGAAGTCCTGGGGCTACCATTAGAGAAGCTAAGATTAGCGGTCACAGCACTCTCACTGAGCCACCTGAATTCGAGTCCTTGAGACTGGCTTGAGTGCCCAAACCCACAATGAGACAACTGGCCTGAGCTGCCTTGTATCTGGAGCTGAGCTGCCCCACACATGACTCACCTGGAGCTGCCGCAAAATCACTCCACAGCCAACACTGAAGTCAGAGGTTGGAGAGCCCAATGGAGAATGGAGCCAGATAGGGACCAGCATTAACCCATAGTGAGTGCTGGGAATAAGACCCTTCCACTGGAAAGGGGCGACCCACTGGATGACATGTTGGAGTCAGGCAGGATGGGCCTGCACTAGGAATGACAGTGACTTCAATTGGTTGCTCTCCTCCCAGAGCAGATTGGTGAGATCTGCTTGGCCTGGGTCACACCCCTGACCAGAACCCAATCAGTCATCCCAAACTGATTGCCTACGCACAGCATGCACTGACACAGTGAAGGCCCCCAAAGGTTGACTGGCCTAGAGGGGAGGGGCCGGCATAAACTGCCCCTGCTTGCACCTCAGTGACCAACAGCAAACTGCAGAGGGCAGGAACCTCTAGCCAGCATGCAACACAGGAACTACAACCAATAAGGAAAGGGGCTGGGAACTACACTATACACTTGTATGGAAGAAACCAAAAACATGACAAGAGAAAGAAATAAGAAAAATGCCCGAGCCCCCAACCCTGAGAATATTGATCCAGGAGAGGTAAATACAAGAGTTTGAGGACAGCAAACAAGCAACATCAAACACAGCATCAGCAGACATAAAAAGATATCTTTGGGACCTCATAGATGAACTCAAAACTGAAATATTAGTTCAAGTTAAGCAAGATATAAGTAGATTAATAAAAGAAATGCTAAGCACCTCTCAAGAATACACAGGGAAGAATGGAGGAACACAAAAAAAGGCAAGAAACATTCAATGAAGAATATAAAGAAAAGCTAGAATACATGAAGCAGGTTAAAACCAGAGCAAATACAAGAAGCAGGAAACTAAAAACTCCATTGAAAGCTGGCAAAACTGCTTGAAAGAAACTAAGGATATACTATCAAAACTTGAAGACAGGTTTTCAATGTGAGATCATGAAAGAAAAGATCTCTTAATAATAAGGAAACAGGCAGTTACAATACAAAGGCTAAAAGACAACAAGAGGATCTATAACCTAAGAATAAAAAATGTGAATGAAGAACCAAGAGTCAAAACAAAGGAATTGCAAAGGCTATTCACAGAAATAACTAAGGAAAACTTCCCAAGCATAACAAAAGGAAATGATATTCAGATGTATGAGGCATACAGAACTCCAGCCACCTACAACCAAAACAGAGCTACACCCAGACACATAATAATCAAGATCCCAGAAATTCAATATAAGAATAGAATATTAAAAGCCATCAGAGAAAAGAAACAGATCACCTATAAAGGAAAACCCATCAAAATTACAGCAGACTTCTTGACACAAACCATCACATCAAGAAGAGTTTGGAACAAAGTAATCCAAGCCCTGAAAGAAAATAACCTCCAGCCAGATTGATATACCCTGCAAAACTGTCTCTAGAAATTAATGGAGAAACAAGATGCTTCCATGAGAAAAAGGAACTGGGGGAATTCATGACCACCAATCCAACCCTACAAAAAATACTGAAGGACATTCTAGAGAGAGATTAAAAAAAAATAACTGGATTTCAGGAACAGTGGCAGACAGGCCTCAATGAACAGGGCAGACAGTGGAATGAAGAAGAATAGTAGACAACCAATGGCAAAAAAATAGCATAGCAGAAATGAGGCAGAGAAGGTTGGCTATAATTTCCAGCATAGATGGCCTTGATATACTGACAAAAAGAAATGCAGGCAGAGTAGATAAGGAGATAGGGTCCATCGAGATGCTCTGCATTGGAAACATAATTAATCTGAAAAAGGGTTTATGGACAGAAAGTCAAATATGAGAAAACAATGCTCTATGTGACAGGGAACCAGAGAGAAATAGGGGCAACTCAACTAGCACCTGCAGATAGGTTGAAAAGACATGATACTTTTGTGCAGTAGAGAACTACTCAGCTATGATGAAGGAAAACCTTGAAGCTTTTGTAGGTAAAGGAATACAACTAAAGATCAAGCCCAGAAGTCAGAAGGTTCAGAACCAGTTAGGGTAAATAGCAGGTTGCTTCCCCAATCTAAAAACTGAGAGAGTTAGTGGGACCCAAAATGGGGAGTGCACCCTGTGGGAATGAAAGGGGAGGAATTGTCTAAAAAAGGAAGGCAGAGGACATTGTTAATACTGTAACAGGATCTATCCCCAGAATAGCAGGATATATTATGGCAATCATCCTTAATTTCCTATTAACTTAATCTGAAGCCCTGTGTAACTTACACTGTCTTATTGTGACTGATCTTATTTGAATCTGGTTTGTTAGATTGCTGTTTTGTATTGACCGATTTTATTCAAATCTGTCATGATTTATAGTATCAAGTCTGAGAGTATAGGCAAATACACTGAAGATGACAAGATTCACTAGGATACTCACTCTGGCTTGATTATTACCTGCTTTTGAAATCTTACAATGTCTCCAATGTTTTGTTTTTATAAATACTGTTATATACTGCTGAGACATCATAGTAACCATTGTAGATCACCTTGTATTGTGGTTTTATATGACTTTTTCATTTCAGGTTTTTCTACGAATTTGTTCTGTTTTGTCTTGCTTTGTTTTGTTCTTCCCTCTAATACAGAAAGGACAGATACACATGTAGAGACTCATGCATGTGTAGAACTTATGAACAGTTTATGAGAACCAATTATATAATGCATATTGAAATGAACAACTATTTTGAAGAAAAAGAGACAGTACCCAGTGCTGATTCCATAATGTCATGCCTCTCAACATGGGCGGCTCTTCCAGGATCACATTTACTAACATGGTTTCACTTACTCGGGAAATAATAGCTTTAGTGTACTGATGGGGAAAATACAAACACAAAAATATACTGAGTTAACCAATGATGATTACATGGGAATACCATGCATGATAAACAATGATACTTTCCTCACATGTGATCCACACAAGCAGAAAAATGGTAAGTTTGGAGAAACTATATAAACTGTATAAAAATAAACAGATAAGAGGGGTCTGGCCAGTACTGGAATTGTATTCACAAGTCAGAGAAGTCAGGTAAGGAATTTAATCTCCAAATGTATTAAATCTTCCTATGGCAAACAGACAACATCTAAATACTCCATGCTGCCAAGAATTCTAACCTTTTTAGATTTTTTTGGTGAAATTTGTTCTATAAAGATTAAAGAGTCCCCAAGGGTGGGCATTGAGAATTACAGAGGCAGCCAGTAGAGCCCAGACTAGGAAGTTGGTCTCCTCAGGACTGGATGGTGAGAATGGAACAGTGCCATAAGAATGATTTGATAAGGGATGATAGCAGTACTAAGAGTGGATGAAGGCGGAAGAGAGAGGTAAAGAGAGTTTATGTGTGGAGACCTTCAGCTCTTCAAGTGCAGAAGTCATAAAATCACATAGATGAGCCATTTAGCAATTCATTAAACAGTTATATGGAGTCAAGGCTCTAGAGTGGAAAATACTCATTTTTCCTGAGGGCAGGAAAAAGCTCAGTTCCTGCTTTCTTGTCTTAAAAATTACTCTGGAAGAAGGGAAAGATGGTAGACCTAAAAGTAGCAGGATATGGAGCCTCTCTGAGAGAAAGCTCAGATGCCAGAATAAATACCCTGGAGAGACCCAAACAGAGGGAGATGGACTCTCAATCCAGGAAGAAACTGAAGGGAAAGAAACTGCTCGAGCATGAGGTCCCGGGGCTACCATTAGAGAAGCTAAAATTGGCGAGCACTGCACTCTCATCCAGCCACCTGAATTCATGCCCGAGATTAACTTTAGCAACTGAACTTGCGCCGAAGCGACTAGCTTGAGCGGCTGGAGCATGGAGCTGAACAGCCCTGCACACAGCTTGCCCAGAACCAGCCCTGCACACGACCCACTGAGAGGCACTGTGAATTCATGCTGCAGCCTCAATGAAGGCAGAGGTCAGGGAGCCCAGAAGTTCTCAGCAACCAGCATCAACACGCAGTGAGTGATGGCAATGGGACCCTCCCATGGGAAAGGGGCAACCAACTAGACAACATATTGGAGTTGGGCAGGAAAGTCCTGGCTCTGTAAGGAAACAGCTTCAGTTGGTTGCTCCTCTCACAGAGTGGACTGGAGGGATCTGCTTGGACAGGACTGGGACCCAGTGGGTCATCACAAATGAATTGGTTCCCTGGGGGCGGAGCACACTGATGCAGTGAAGGCCCACAAAGGTCCACTGGTCTGGAGGGGAGAAGCCAGCATATACTACCCTTGCTTGCACTTCACTCTCTGATAGCAGATGGCCCCTAACCTGTGTGCTCTAGAAGAGCCCTAACCAACAAGAAAAGGGGCTGGGAATTACACTATACACTTGTATGGAAGGAACCAAAAACATGACAAGAGAGAGAAATAAGAAAAAGCCCCCAAACCCCAAACTTGAGAATATTGATCCAGGAGAGGTAAACACAAAAGAGATTGAGGGCAGCAAACATGCAACATCAAACACAGCATCAGCAGACATAAAGAGCTATCTTCGGGACTGTGTATATGAGATCAAAACTGAAATATTAATTCAAGTTAAACAAGATATAAGTAGATTAATAAAAGAAAGGCTGAGCACCTCTCAAGAAGACACAGACAGAAGAATGGAGGAACACAAAAGGAGAGAAATATTCAATGAAGAATATAAAAATAACCTAAACTCATGAAGCAGATTCAAAGAGATTACCAGAAAACTAAAGACTCCATAGAAAGTTGGCAAAACCGCTTGAAAGAAACCAAAGATAAACTATCAAAAATTGAACATAGGCTTGCAATGTGTGATCATGAAAGGGAAGATCTCTTAACAATAACAAGGGAGCAGGTAGTAACAATACAAAGGTTAGTGGATGACAAGAGGATCTATAACTTAAGAATAA
Source organism: Dolichotis patagonum (assembly GCA_004027295.1). Lineage (NCBI taxonomy): Eukaryota > Metazoa > Chordata > Mammalia > Rodentia > Caviidae > Dolichotis > Dolichotis patagonum. The sequence goes on from PVJX010004005.1 coordinate 74,604, forward strand.
AGCATGTGAATGAAGAAGCAGGAGTCAAAACAGAAGAACTGCAAAGGCTATTCACAGATATTATGAAGGAAAACTTCACAAACATAGAAAAAGGAAATGATATGCAGATGTATGAAGCATACAGAACTCCAGCCACCTACAACCAAAACAGAGCTACACCCAGACACATAATAATCAAGATCCCAGAAATTCAATATAAGAGCTGAATATTAAAACCCATCAGAGAAAAGAAACAGATCACCTATAAAGGAAAACCCATCAGAATTATGGCATACTTCTCAACACAAATCATCAAGTCAAAAAGAACTTTGAGTGAAGTGTTTCAGTTCCTGAAATAAAACAAATCCCAACACATATTGGTGTATTCTTCAAAACTGTCTTTCCAAATTGATGGAAAAATAAGACATTTCTATGATAAAGAACAACTCAAGGAATTCACTGCCACCAAACTAATCCTACAAAAAGCACTGAAGCATATTCTAGGGAGAAATAAAGATGGTCACAGGTTCCAGGAATAGCAGCAGAAGGGGACTGACAAACAGGCCAGGCAATTAAATGTAGGGGGAAAGTGGGTTGTCAAGAGCAGGGACAAGCCAATGCATGCCAGTTTTAACCATTAATGTATATGGCCTTAAATTTTGAGTAAAAAGAAACACAGGGAGAATAGATCAAGAAACAAGAACCATCAATATACTGTCTATAAGAAACACATTTAACTTGAAAGGAAATTCATAGACCAAATGTCAAAGAGAGAAAACAATGTCCCGTGTAACAGGAAACCAGAAAAATGCATGAGTAGCTTTCACATCAACCACAGAACGGATATAAAAGATCCGATATTTTCATATAATAGAAAGCTACTCAACTATAAAGAAGGATAATCTTGAGGCTCTTGCAGGTAAATGGATGCAACTTGGCATCATGCTCATGTGTGAAATGGTTTTGACTCATACGAGTGAACACTGTTTGCTCCTAGTATAAAAAACTGAAAGAGTCAGCAAGATCCAAAATGTACAATAGATACTATGAAAGTGATAGGGGAGGAAATATCTAAAAAAGGAAGGTGGTAACCACTGTTAATTTCCTACTATCTTCTTTTGAATTCCTGTATTGTTTTCATAGTTTTGTTAGGTTTTGTTTTAGTCTGTCTTGTTCCGTTTGATTTTATTGTACCTGATGGCATGGGCAGCTATTTTGAAGATAACGAGATGCATTATGATAGTCATTGTTGATTTTTCTATTACCTGGTTTTGAAGTCCTATAATGCTTTCATTATTTTGTTTTGATTGGTTTATTCTGTTTTGTTTCATTTGATTTTATTATGTTTGATGGTATGGACAGCTATTTTGAAGAAAACAAAAGACATAATAGTAGCCATATCTTGTTTTGGAGTCCTGCATTGCTTCCATTGTTCTTTTCCAATTAAATTTATTCTGTTTTGTTTGGTTTGGTTTTATTCTCTTTAAAATAAAAATTAAAAAATAAGAAAAATATTAGAACAGAAAATAATTATTGAATAATCACTGTTGTCCATTTTTCCATCTTCACTTTCTTCAAATCTATTGCTTCTACCATAACCTAAGGGTGAGTAATTGCTCAAAATTTCATTAGATCTCACTAGTCTCATTAAAATAACTTTATAACTGCCATTGCTGTAAAAGTCACCTCTGCATTTCTTTCTAGGACTAAACTGTAAATACCTGTAAAACTCTTCAGTGACTGCTTATTATCTGAAGAATGGTTCCAAATTCCTGTAAAGGATATACAGCCTTAATGTTATGAATTACTTCTTTATAACCACTATCACCATTCATCATTCTCTAATTCTTACACAGCATATTCCAGTGATTTAGAACTTGTGGAATATTCTACTATTTCATATCATGTGCTTCCATTTTATGAACATGTTTTTATTTGACTTGGGATGCCCTCAATCAAAAACAAACTATAACTTTACTGGAGAATTTCTCCTCCTATTTTTGGATCTGAAGTGATCACTTATTTTGTGTTACAGCTGTGTCTTATGCATACCTGAATTATTATAGAATAGTTCTATAATATATTATAGAACATATTATATTAAGTATGCTAGATTTCAAGTTTATTTCCTCCCCTAACTCTCAGTACTATGAATGGAATTTGTATGTGCACATGTGTGTGCATGTATGTGTTTGTGCATACTCTTATTTCTATACCTTATGCTTCATCACCATTGGCACTGAAGTATTTGCAAAACCAGGAGGTGGATGAGTATACAAGTAATTTTAGAATAAATTTTACATTAAAGATAATTTGATGACTATTCTAAGAGAAAAGTAACAATGTGTGCATAAGTTTTGATTTTATAGAGAGGGAAATAACAGTAAAACATAATTATGATCACTTGCAACTTTTTAAAAATGAGCTGTAATTTTTAAAAAAATCACAAAATACATTTTCTGAATGATCTTACAAAGAGGAAATAAGCTAAATCAAATATTGACCTTCAAAACAGGGTAAAAGCTTTGACAGTGGATATGTTATAATTTTCTTAATGAATAGAAACCAGTCAATATAAAACGACATGATGTTTTAAAAATAGATGAAAGCTTGTATTTGGTTAAAGTTTTCTGTAGTTGCAAGTTCTTTACCCTTTTCACTTAAAAGGAAAAATATGATTTTTGTCTCATTTAACATTGAACAAGCAAGGAAAGTTTTAATTTATGGACAGCTTCAAAAAATATTTAAATAAAAGACTGTATATCAGCTTTAAAATATTTTCTATTAAACTGTAAAATAATCTTTTAATTTATCAAGATTCCAAAGAGGAAATTGAGTAAAGCATCTATGGATTTTTATTCATATTGTCAACCATATATCTAAATTAATAATGGAAATAATTTCAAAGTTACAATTGTCTTTGAAAATATGAATATAGTTTAATAAATTACTATAAATAAGAAAAACTTTTATCAGTTTTCAAAGAATTCAGGAAAATATCACAACAATAATATGACATGTCCACCCTATTCAACTCCAAGAATTATTCATGTACACGTTTACTTCAATACTGTACCTCTTATATGAATCTATTCAATAGTAATTTTTAATTTTATATTTTTCATCAATTCAAAGGTCATTTTTCAGTATTTCATCAATTCAAAGGTGTACTGGAAATTCACAGACAAATGACATGTTAAAGTTTTAATTGACAGAGCTTATTAAATTTTATTGCAAAATAAATTAATTGTTAATGCAGCTTACAAAACTTGGGGACCTTAGATATTCAAATACATAAAGTTAAGTGCCAAGTGTTTGGCTATTTTTTCACTGTCAAGTGATAACTAGAAAGACAATTCCAATTTTCTCATCTCCAGTAACACACTATATTTCATCTTTCCTAGGCATAGCAAGACGAATAGTTCAGCAAAGCGAAGCCAACATTTTTCAAACAAAAGAAAACCTGACTAAACTTCTTGCATCTGAATTTTGAATTATCATTTGAATAAATGGCTATATTACCATATATTTTGATATTTCAACATGACATAAAAATCATTAACCCCAGGAAGAAGCCATCTGGATAATAAACAACAATAAAATTGTTGCTTCCTTTCCTGTGTTGGAAGGCTCTTCAGCACAGTCATCATGGCTGCTGAGTATCTCTAACAGCCTTAAACAAACATGTTTAGATAAAAATTAGACTTTAACTTTCCTTGTCTAAAACCCTAGACAACTGACTGTTTACAAGATCACTCTCATATTTTTGCTGCTAATGCTTATCTACATTATAGAATATGAGTCTCTGTTACTTCTGAGTGTCTCTTCATGTAATTGTTAGACACCATGGTATTCAGTTTTATGATTCTCAATTGTTCCAATATTTTCATTTTAATGCTGAAACTTACTCCTTTATTTCTTCTTCCCTCTAACTCCTTCATACCATCTGTTCCTTTCTCTCATCATGGCATGCACTTCCCTGACACTTTCTTATTCCTTTAGGTAATTCATTTTCTGTTCATGAATTTTACTTACATTTTATGAATTCTAGAATCCTATTCCTTATTTAGTAGAAAAATTCCTATTAAAGAATCCTTTTCAACCCTTCCCTAAAGTGTCCTATGATTCTGATTCCCAGCATGCATCTCAGTGCTCATTATTTATAATCAGATAGCAAAAAAGAAGAGTTACTTTTAAAGAGATTATATTTAAAGACTACCAAATAATCTTCTGACACTTAATTATGCTTTCTAGTTTCTTTGGTTATTTGAGTTGTTTATATTTTGTGTCACTAAAAATATCTTGAATATAGTCTATCTTACTAACTTAGAGTTTAATAGAAATTCCAAGAATGAGACATGTAAAAATTCATACCCTTTAAACATTAAAAGGAAACAATTTAGGTCCCCAACAACAACCTGTGTAAGGCTCAATCTTACCCTATTTTCAACATAACTTAACACTGAAAACTTAAGGTCATTGTTAATTTGATAGATAAAAAGTATGTGTTTGTTTTTAATTTGTATAGTGGATTTAAAATTACATTCTAATTAGAAATACATCATATATATTTAAAAGTATATAATCACTCATGATTTTACTTCTGTCAAAAAATAATCACAAGTTTTTACTCTCATATATTTAGGTTTCAATGTTTGTACTTATATACACTTATGCTAAAATATTAATGTCAATTTTTAAAAGATGCATTTCATTTTTCTTCTATGATATTTTCATATGAAAGTATGTAACATGCATATTTAAATTTTTCTAATGCTATAATTATTATTAGGCTATAAAAAGTATTTTCATGTACAGAGGTGCAGCAAGTATGTCTATTTTCTTCAATCTGAATTGTTAATATAAACTATGAAGCTTTCTCAAAATAAAGGGTGAGATGAAAAATTTTCCATAAAATTTAACTATCCTTCAGTTAAAAATTTTAGATTGGATATAATACTTCATATTCTTTTTGAGAATTTACAAAAATGACAAAAAAAAAAAAGATAAAAACAGAAGAAGCCCACAAAGGAAAATACAAGAAGAGAGAAACAACAAAATGTAGAAATGGAAAATAAATAAAATTGAGTAATCGAATTAGCAAATTTGAAAGTTAAAACTCACACATACAGCTGGCAGACTTCCAAATGTAAACTCCTTGTGGCTCGCCTACTCTGGAGTGGGTAGCAATTTGCCTTAGTCCACTGATTCCAACATTATACATATCCCAAGCATCTCATAGACACTCCCCAGGAGATACTTATCTAAATGTGGGGGCATCTAATAGCCCAATCAAATTAAATATGATATATTTATACAGGAATTAAGGAATTTCCTTTATATCAAATGGTATACTCGTTTCTTTTATACAGTTCACAAAATTTTGTTAAATCATGTTAAAGCTTCTAGGCAGAAAACAAAACATTTTTCCTTTGTTAAATTTGACCAATTTGAGAGAAAATATCTAAAAATTAACATTCTCTCAACTGAACTATCATAAAGGATGATCCCCAAAACACTGATACTGCCAAAAGTCCTTCCCCTGTAGCAAGCTCTTTAGTGGTTCATTTGCAGTTGGGCAGGAGGCATTAGATGGGAAATGTCTAGATGTAGAGAAAAGAACCAAAAAATTTGAAGAAACATGATATGAGAAAAATACTTAAAAATCCATTATCATCTATGAAACATAAGGAAATTTTTTTAGTTAAAATGTGAGTGATTATGGAAATTGAAAACATGAGAGAAAAATATGGAAGAAAACTAATAGAAGAGAGGAAATATAATCCTCAGAAAATTTAACAAGAGTAACAGAAGATAAACTACTAAAAAACAGAAAGGAGTATTAGAGAATCAATCCAAAGTTATATGATTTAGGTGAAAGAGTTTGAATAAAAGCAAACAAAATCAAAGGAAAAGAAAATGTCAAAAAATATAATGCTACAGGCTAAATCATGCCTTTCTAAGATTTAGTTTTGAAAATGCCTGTAATTAAAAATAAAACCTTCAAAGAGGTAATAATGTCAAAATATGACTGACATCCTTGCAAAAGGGGATTACAACACAAATACATATACAGGAGGGAGGATGTGAAGGCATAGGAGAAAATCCACAAGTTAAGGTAAGAGGCCTCACAAGAAACCAAACCTGTGGATCCCTTCATCTTGGACTCCTACCTTTCATTAAGATCAGAACTTAAATTTTGATCTTTTAAATCACTGAATCTATGCAACTTTGGAAGCCCATTCAAACCAACACAAACTACTCTAGAAACATTCACATAACTGAAAGATGGCCAAATTAAAATCATATACTAGTATTATGAATAAAAAACAAGATCCATGACAAGAAATTTCATAAAAATTTCACAAGACTAGAAATAAAATTATGATAAATAAAATAAAAGCCATGAAAGTATCAAAGAAAGGTTAGCCCATGCACAGGACAGATAAGGCACTAGAATTTCACCTGCCTTCTGAAGGGAAACACTAGGAACAATAAAACAAATAAGAAACACTTTTAAAAACTTTGAGATAAGACTCTAAATGAGACTACTGTATCAACGCTACTGTATCAGTCATGTAGGAGGGCAAAATAAATACATTTATATATATGCAAGATTTCAAAAATTTTACTTTACATGAATCATTTTTTTAACAAAATACTGGGAAGAGAAAAACTAGGAATAGCAGGATGCTGTAGGATATAGAAAGTAAAGGATGAAGTATAGCATAGAAAACTGAAGGGTACCACAGAAACAATGGCTCAACAAGAGCAGGGCACAGCAGGCCTAGAACAAAACCAATTTAAGGGACACATTTTTTTGTGTATTTGATAGTTTTAAACACAGAAAGGACCATGTGCTAATGGCAAAGCATTGGCTAATTGGTTTGAATTTGTTCAATAAAGAGCTAAGCAAATTAAAATAATGCCAGTTCTTAATTTCAGGAAAAACAATCAGTTGAAAAAGAAAGAAAATTGATCATGATTCTCTTCTAAATAATGCTTAAATAACCATGATCACATTAGAGCTCTTCTAAGCAACAATTATAGTACAATATCAGCAGAGGAAGAAGACAATTTTAGCTAAGAATGCAAGATTTAAAAAAAGAAAATACTACTTATACTCACTAAAAGAAAGATGACAAACAATAGGCTGAGATTTGGAAATGATCATCACTTTTCATGAGAATATGATAAGGGAAACTGAGGAGAAGATAAATTATTCAGTGTAAGAATCCTCATACAATTATTTTTATAAAGGTACACACACATAAAATTGGCAAACACTTTAAATAACAGAACCCAATTTCCATCACCATTTAACTGAATAGCTTTCAAATCCTCACTATTTTTGATCTGTCCATGTAATATCCTAAATTACTACTTAGAATGACTTTAAGAGCCTCTTTATACTATTTTGTTCTTATAATCTATGGTTTCACCAATCTTAAAGTATTTTCAAGATCACATTACAGCTGGAAATTTAGCTCAGTGGCATAAGCACCTGCCAGGCAAGCACGAGGTCAGGAGTTATATCCCTGGTACAATAAATAAATAAATAAATAAATAAATAATAAATAAAATTTAAAAATCACAATATAAGGGTAAGTTCTAATGCTGGGCAAAACTAAGGTTCCATCAGAATTCATTCTTATGTGATTTCCCTTAAATGACCATTTTGTCAAAATTTTAAAAAGAAAGTCGTTAAAACTACTAGTCATTTAGCTCAGGTGCTTGTAGCCTGAATGGAATAAAAAGCAACTGAGGAAGGAAGTCTCACTTTTGCTTCTTTCTAGGCGCTCCAGTCTTTCCCATCACCTGGACATCATCTCCCGCCTTCCAGATCCGACACCAGCCTTCCTATACAAAGCCTTTGGCTTCCGGTTGCAGACGCCCACAGGAGTCTATAGTAACTTCCGGGCCTTCAAATTTCAACTGGCTTCTTGCTCTCCAGAACACTGATAGCCCTTGAGCATTCTTTCGGCCCTGGCTCTGCAGGCAGTCATTGTAAGCCTACAATAGAAATCCTATATATTGGAAATCCTTTATATATCATATATAATTAACTATGATATCATATAGTATTAAATTTGCTAGTAAACCCTAACTGACACAGGAATAATAACACTTATAAATATTAACATACTTCTATTTCCCATATGATACATTGTAGAAAACATGCATGGCAATCCAAATCTGTAAAATTAGATCTACAGATTTAAAGTTCATCTACAAATGCTCCATCAGTCAGAGGCAATTTCATAAGTGGATGAGGCCATCGTTGCCTTCATCACTGCCAGCAGGTAACACTAGTCTACAATACCTTGAAAATCAACGATGAGCAGATGTTGTGTGGAACAATCAATTCTGCACACAAGAAATGTTCTACTTATGACAAAGCATGTATAAGATTGATAAGACTAGATTTTAATATGCAGCATGGGAAATCATTAGTTTGTAAAAAACAAGATGGAATTTTAGCTATCTTAATTATTATAATATGAGTAGTAACCATAATTGAAGTATGTTTTATATCTTCTTTTAACCTTTAATGTCTTATTTTTGTAATTTCAGTGCATCATAAATATAGTTGAAGCTATTTTTATTAAAATCCCACTATGAATATACTCAAATCTTCTTTTGACAGTTAATCTACAATGAAACAGCATTTTTCTTCTTTTTCATTTTGTATTGAAATTCCAACTTAATAAAACTTTGAACCTCAGGACCTTTTTGGCAAGTTTAAAGTGTACCCCAAAACATCTGGATTTAACAGCAAGACCAAAAATCATTAATACAGGTACATATTATGGAAATGAAAAAAACAGTCTTTATAAAATGCTGCTTGTCACACACATACTTAGGAATTGATTCTCAAGAATGTTTTTGATAATTTAATCATATGAAAATATTTATTTCATACAAAAATAGGTATGTTAGTTCTCTTGCAATTATTTCTACTACATTTCAGAAAAAAAGCCTGTAAAGTAATAGAGAACTGTAACTTTCATATATATGACCTTTCCTAGGTCTGTTATCAGATGTTTACAGCTAAAAACTATTTTACTTCAGGGCTTAAGATATGAGCCTGTGCTATGCTCACAGTTGATTTATAAGGTGTCATTGCACTAAAATCTGACATTGCTTGCCCATGGTTACTCCATTTTAGTCAGGAGAGTTCAAGTCAGCCAGTTGTTTAACGATTCTCACTGAAAGACAGTAGCTTTACATTTGGAATCTCTTTTTAATTTATATTTTTACTTCCCCAAAATGCTCATTATTTTATCCTTTAAATTCTATTTGTTCTCCCAAAGCCAAACACTAGACGTACCTTGGACAACATGAACAAGACAAATTCAAAACGATGTTTCACAAAACTTTTTTCCATATAGGCTTATTTCTGTGGAATGTGTTAGAGTTTTAAAGATTTTCAAATAGGTGAATAGTACATGTAAGTATCCTCACTTATGTCCTTTGCATGTGGGAAAGATGGGGCAATGCTGGTAAGATCACACAAACTTTCAGTTATAAGATAGAGGAGCCCTAGAAGATCTAATGAATAACACAATGAGTATAGTTAATCATATTGTATTTCTCACTTGAAATATCATAATAAAATAGATTTTAAGCTCCCTTAAACTACACAAACCAAAAAATGAAAAAGGATAACTATAGGTAATAGTGGATTTGTTAATTTGACTGTGATAATTTGCCAACTACACATGTGCATAAAATTATGATTTTGTATGTCGTAAGTATATAGAATTTTTACTCTCTAAAAATTTTACTCTCATTTAAAAAGCAAAACGTTCATTAATTTAAAAATATAAATTAAAAAATGACTTGCTTCAACAGTTTTATCATGATGAAGGGAATACTGTCATATATATTAAGATACATGAAAATGGAACAAATGCTGCAGAGACACACTGAGATAAGACTTTTAGCAATTCAGCACTGCCATGCTGTGCTGGAATCTAGTAATTTGTAAAGACCAGGAGGCAATTTTAAACAAAGGCTTTATGCAGCCTTTCATGTATCAATTATTTACACCCTTCCTACTTCTAAAATGACTTTGAGTCAGCATATAGCAAAGACCCATATTCAATAAAAACATTAAAATAAGAGAGGATAAAAGGAATACAGCATGAAATGATTGGAGTAGAGAAGATTTATAAAGAGAAATAGGGAGAAGAAATTGTTGCATTAGGAACTCTAGGCTAAGTGCAGGGAATCACACTTTTAACTCAGACACCTGAAAGTCAGTGCAAAAAGAAAAATGAAATTTTTCATATGTTTCACTGATGGAGGAAGTATACCTATTCTTTAATCAAACCAATGTTTTGGTGATATGTACTTTTAAGAGAAATTGATTCTGTAATGTTCACAAATGAATTATTGACCATAAATGACAGATTTTTTAATAGCAACTTTATGAAACATTTAGACAGGTTTCTGTGGTCATCTTGTGCAATTTCATGGGTGAAGAAAAATGAAACACCAGTAACTATGGAAACTAAAGAAAAGCCATGCTTCACGTGTTTATTATGGAACTATAAATATTAAGACCATTCCTTTATACTTTCATCAGTGATTCTACTTCTAAAAGTCTGAAGGATACTAATATGTGATGTAAAATTATATTAGCACACCTTAGAAACTATTTAATAATGTTATTTTAACAACTGTCATTTGTATTAAGAACCTGAAATAGATCCTATAAGCATAAACATGAGGATATATATTTATATGTATAAATCAAATATATATGTTTGTGCCTTTATATTTTACAATGTATATAATCTCCATAGACATTTCAGTGTTTCAATCACTGTATTTACAAGAAACTCAATTGAAACTTTATAAAATCAGTGGTCAGAAGCAGTAAAAATCCACTTAGTGGAGGCTGTTTAAATAAAGTGTATCTTCTAAGACTAAATTACAAAGCAGCACATATTTTAAAAACTGATGAATACAGGAAAATTCATTATAATTAGCACTATCACACCAAAACTTCAAATGATGCTGTACCTTGTAAGGTACAGCAAATGATAGGACCTTGTAAGTTTCGCCAGGTGTGGATTTCTTGGTCTTTTTTTTTTTTTCTATTTTCTCTATTGATACCAGGAATTGAACTCAGGACTTCATTCTTGCCAGACAGGCACTGCACTGCTGAGCTACATCCCATCCCTGCCCGTGTCTTTGATCAGAATTCATCTTTCTGTATATACTTTAATACAATACCATACATATGTTAATATGCAACTGAAGTATACTACCTTAAAATTCAAGACTCTGAAGAAATGTTTCCAGCTGACAGGTCATTTATTGGAGCTCTAATTACTAATCGCTAGAAAATAAAGTAAGATAAAGCAAAGCCCAAGGGAAGCTTTATAAAACCCAGTTTTATTTCATATTTGGGACAGTTATTGCTAATACAGTGGTATCCTGGTTCATGAATTTAATTTGTTCTACAATTTTGAAAAAGATAGTCACATTTGTGCTTATGTGAGAAAGATGATCGCAGGTGTTTTTGTCACCAGATGCAGAGTTGGCAAACAGAAACAAAATTTTGCTAAACACCTCTGTCTGAGAGCCAAATGGTTTATAATGAAAAGGATTCAGGAACCAAGGTACCACTGTATTTACAATGATTTTTAGTTTGTTATCAATTATTTACATATTCTCTTGGCAGCTGCTGTATAAGCTAAGCAACTCTGAGCATGCATAAATTTTATAGTAAATTATAAAATATGAGTTAGGGGAAATTTTTCTAAATTGATTTAAGATATTAGGACCTGTTATTCAATTCAGGGAGACATAATTTAAATACAAGAATAATGGTGAAAGTATATCTGGAAGGATTAAGCACATAGACAGTAATTTGTATATTTTTCTATACATGACTGATTCTTTCCCAAATTCTTAGGTTGGCATTCTCTTCAGATGGCTTTAGTCTCAGTGCAGTAGTATAGATTGCATATGTTCTCAAAATATTGTGATTTACCTCAGCACTTCACAAATAACTTTTCTCACACCATCCATTTTGTATTACAGGAAGCAGTAACACTTCACCTCAGGCTTGATTCTGATATTCACTCTTATGTGGAGTTAATTTCTCCACCTATGAATATCCACAAAGAAGTTCATCTTAAGAAATCTCAAAAGAAGGTTCTGATTGGCTCTGTGCAAGTCATGTGTCTAATCTTCTCAGAGATGTAAGGATTTGATATTGGTCCAGCTCTGGTCAGGGACCATCACTTCCCAAGCACTGCAGCTAGAAGACAGAAGCTTCTCTTTCCAGGTTTGACAACATGATGCTGATGTTGGCTCAGTTCTCCTGATGGCTTTTGTTGACAGAGTCCCAAAGTGACGCATGTGACAACAGCCAGAGTGTACCTGAAGCTCTGTTTATGTGTCCAGCCTCTGTCATTCCAAGGGTTCCTTGTATTCAAGCTTAGTTACTACATGGGGTGAACTCCTTTTCCTAGATTTTCCACTAAAAATAGGAAAATGAAAGTGAAGCTTTTCAGACCATCTTCATAACTTACTATTCTAAGCTTAACTTCAAGAGGAAAAACAAGATTTTTCCTGCTTATTTTCCCATTATTATGAGCCATGTGTTGATAGATATGTATGACTATATTTCTCTCCTAATAAAGAAGAAAAAACTGAAATAATTGTATTCTTACATTTCCTAGTATGATACCAGACACATTCATGTTAGTGTAATTAATTCTCAGCACATCTGTCAGGCTGTTTAAGTTTATCATCATTTTATAGAAGATGAAACAATTCAGGAAAGATAAAATATTTGTTAAATTTAGGGAGAAGAAGGGACTAAAATTTTGAGGCTATAAATTTTATGCCCTTTTGACATATAAATAGAATAAGGTACAAAATCTCAGTTTCTCTTATTTACTAACTCTTCTTCAGAAGCAGATTATAACTCCTCACAAAGAACATGAAGTTCAATAATAAGTATCCACTTTTTTCATTTGTTAAAGCAGTAATTCTCTGCAACTGTAGTTTATAAAATAGGTGAAAACTGTGGGTGCTCTATCACTCCCATATTGTCTTATCTACCCTGATCTTCAAGTGAATTAAATTAATTGAAATGTTCAATATTTTCAAGAAATTAATAATTAAGCATTGATTCTTTTAACTATCGTCTTAACCAGTGCATTGATGTGAGGAAAGGTTTATCCATGTTTGAGGAAAACTTTGTTTTTTAAAAAGATTTGTTGGGAGAAATATCACAGAAAATGTCAATAGTGAGCCAGGGATTTAGCTTAGTGGCACAGCACTTGTCTGGCAGGCGAGAGGTTGTGAGTTTGATCCCTGGTTCAAAAAAAAAAAAAAAAAAAAGGAAAAGGAAAGAAAATGTCAGTAGCGCAATACCCCCAGATATGGTTCTGCAAATTACCCAAAAAGATACTATGCCTGTCTTCTCACAGTGTTTCCTTGTCTCGATCACTTTTCCTGAGCACTTTCTGGAGTGAAGAAAGTTCTCCAGATTTTACAAAGGAAAGAGGTAAGATTCACTGTTGCTCACCCTTGCTTTGTTTTGTTGTTGTTCTCTTATTTCTTTTCCACAGCACAATTTTAATTAGATTAGATAGTCAACGTCGATCCTGTTTTCCAACTGACAATTTATTGAACACTGAGACAATCAAAGAAAAGTAGAATTAGCCAGTAACCTGAAACCCACTTTGCATATTGACTAGATGTTAAGTAAAATGACCAGGTTCCTGTAAAGCTATGTCTTCCCCATTGTTCAGCGTCTTCCAGATGTGCAGGCTGCAGCTGTCAATACCTGAAATGAATGAGAAAACATGCACTTCTGCCTGGACAGAAACTCATTCTTCAACAGACTGTTTTTCTATACAGACCACTCAAGCTGGCAATGGAGACAGTCATTTGAAATATCTCAGCTACCTGCAATATTAGACTGTTAGGGTAAAATGGAGAATTCTTTGTTTGTAAATTACATTAAACCAAATTGAGGACAAAACTTGCTGACTTAGAGGGACTGGGAGAAAAATAAATACATATAGGAGAAATAACATAGAGAATGATGGACATGTAGACTGGAACTTAATAAATATTTTTTCCTTTTCTTATTCTATATTTATCACTACACTTTTAGAATTATCACATATAGTATGCTAATAACTGTTCATATTCCCATCTCCTACTTGCTAGAAGCAGGGGACTTGTTACTCCACCTTTGTTTTCTCTATGTCTAGTTTAGTATTTATATATATTAGGCTCCCCATGAATAACTTTTTAAAAATCAATTAAATGTAGAAAACAGTCTTTTAACAGCATGCCTATAAACTGTACTTTCACTGAAATGTTAAGAAATTAAATTTAAACTAAGATAAAATATATAAAAATATTACCTTCAGTGAATACAGTATTTGCGATAGGAAAAATAAGAACTATTTCCTGGTCTCCCCTAGAAGATATCTTTATCAATTCTTAGGCATCAGACAATGTGGCAGTGTTTGACAGACTTGGTACTTACACAGATTCACTTGAAGTGTAAGTGTAAGTGAATTTGCTTTACATACCAAGTTCTGTGTAAGTTTTAAAAGTGTAAAGGTAAATTCATTCAGTACAATGTCCTGATAGACTAAACAATTAGGCCTGATTGTCTCTTTTACTAATTGATACAGTACAAAAAACAGTGACATACAGCATTCCTAAACAAAGGTTTATATGTTTTTTAGAATGTTTTTTCACTCACAACCAAAATGTGTAGTCAGTAAACATTTTGCTCTATAAAATGGAAATCTTTGATTCCATTAAATGTTTACAGCAGTCCCTCTTTTGATTTACATGTGTATGTTGTTTTTGTAAACAAAATCACCATCTACTAAAGAGTAGACTTGATTTTGGGATTGCTATGTGCAACTACTGAATGTTGGAGACATATTTTCTACTCTAGAAAAAGCAAAGAGAAAAACCTAGAATCATCTTATAATCTTGCTAATATAGATATATTACAGAATCCACCCACTATATAAAGATTTTAAATTACACTGATTCATTTATTAAAACAAATGCTCCCACATGGACTGGTTATACTCAGTTATCACACAGTGTGGCAGCAATAGACAGGGTAAAATTACAAAGCGTATGTATCATATCACATGCAAAACAGCCATCATTTTACAAATACTTCTTTGTTCAACAAAGATGACCCATAAACTCTCACATTTACTGAGAGGCAATGTTTCTAAAGTCTAACTCATAGGCACAACAATGTTAGAAATATCATGATTAATTCTTTTAATTGATAGTGAAATAGTGGTTTAATTATAGAAAATGAGTTTAATTAATACCAAGAGAAAGTGTTGCTGTAGAAAGGACATAGAAAGTCGAGGGCCTTTCAAGAGTAGACAATATCATCCTTATTTACAATTCCAAGCATCCTTTGCACATTAATGATGATGAATACAGGAGTAAAATAATTTTATATAGTTTAAAGTCCACACACTTACCTGAGCAGTTTTATCAAACCAAAGTAAAGCAAAATAAACACTTAGATTAATGTAAATGTAAATCATCAGATTTGGGGTAAAAGAAAAGCAAATAAACCATCTCATAAGTCATGGCAGTACTTAAACTCCAAGAATAAAGGCTACTCCTTTGGAATACTTTATTAGTCAAATATTATCTGTTTTTTCTGTTTTAGAATGTTTATTTTATTTTTTTTATTTAAAGAGGAAAAAACAAAACAAAATAAAACAGAATAAAGGGTAGCGACAATACAGTATTCCAAGGAAAAAAGGAGACGTACAACAACAATAAAACCTAAGAAATTATTACTTGACTAATTACATACTGACTTCTTTGAAATAGTTGTTCAAATTACAAAGTTAAAACTTATAAAGTAGACATTCAAACAGTGAGACTGTTAACAGTTCTGCTCCACAATCTGACATAAACAACAATATGGTCATCCATCTTACCCACTCAAATATACATGCAATTATATCAATAGAATAAAATTAAACACAACAAAACAGAGCAAAGCGGATCACAAGAAAGCAATGTAAGACATAAATCTCAAAGCTAGACAATTGGATATATTCACTATCATATTGACTCTTGTTTTCTTCCAAATAGTTGTCCATATTGTCACATATAGGGAATTCACATGAAACAACCTAGTATGGAATTGATCTGAGCAGGACGAGGAGGGCATTACAAGTCTTCAAGACCAGACATTAGGGAAGCCAAGAATGGCTGTCATAGTGTCTCTCATTCTCCTCAAAAAAGCTGTCCATACCTTAATGTGTGTTGAACTTAGACAAGGCAAAGCAAGCTAAGATCACTTTGAACAAAAAGTGATAGTTTTGCTGGACTTCACATCATGACATTATGGAATCAGCACTGGGTATTGTAGTGTCTCTTTTTCTTCAAAGTAGTTGTTTATTTCAACATGTGTTATATAGTTGGTTCTCGTAAACTGTTTTTAAGCTCTACACATGCATGAGTCTCTACATGTATATCTATCATTTCTGTATTAGCAGGAAAAACAAAACAAAGCAAGATAAAACAATTCCTAGAAAAGCATGAGGCAGAAAAGTCACGTAAAACCGCAATGCAAGGTGATCTACAATGCTTACCATGGTGTCTCAGCAGTATAAAACAACATTAATAAAAACAAAGCATTACAGACATTATAAGACTTCAAAAGCAAGTAATAATCAAACCAGGGTGGGTATCTTAGTGAATCTTGTCATCTTCAGTGTAGTTGCCTATGCTCTTAGACTTGGTGCTATCCATTACAACAGATTTAAATAAAATCAGTCAATACAAAGTAGCAATCTAACAAACCAGATTCAAATAAGATCAGCCATAATAAGACAGTATAAGTTATAAAGGGCTTCAGATTAAGTTGATAGGAAAATTAGGGGTGATTACCATAATATGTCCTCTTATTTTTGGGATAGCTGACCATGTCCTCAAGTCTATCATAAGTAGACAAACTGGAATAGCACACAACCCATCCAAGCAGAGTGGTGAGAATAATGTAAATTTTAAATCTTGTTACCCCATTAACAGTATCCTCTGCCTCCCTTTTTTAGACAATTCCTCCCCTTTCGCTCCCATGGGGTGCACTGCTTGTTTTGGGTCCCACTGCCTCCCTATATAGAGCTGCTCAGTGGAGCCTATCTCCTGATCTACTCTGCCTGTGTTTCTCTCTGTTAGTATTTCAAGGCCCTCTATACTAGAGAATATAGCCTATCTTCTCTGCCTCATTTCTGCTTTTCTATTTTTCTGCCATTGATAGTCTATTTTTCTCTTCCACTCCACTGTCAGCCTCATTCACTGAGGCCTCTCTGCCACTGTTCCTGAAATGCTCGTATTCTTGTTCTCTCTCCCTAGAATGTCCTTCAGTATTTTTTGTAGGGTTGGACTGGTGATCACAAATTCTCCTAGCTCCTCTTTGTCATGGAAGCATCTTTTTTCTCCATTAATTTCTAGAGAGAGTTCTGCAGGATACACCAATATGGGCTGGAGATTGTTCTCCTTCAGCGCTTGAATTACATTACTCCAAGCTCTTCTTGACCTGATGGTCTGTAT